>CM072823.1:24575736-24875736 GCA_036937905.1 Salvia rosmarinus
CAAGCGAGTAACATCTGTAATATGTATAGCCCAAATACACCAAACTACACCAATATAATCCCAAACTCCCAATATCATCAATATATGCTTAAATATACATTTAGGAATTTAAAATAAGTTTAAACTCATTCATTTATACTTTAATCGGCTAATGTCCTTCAACCACGATTTATAAGATTTCAATATTTTAATATCCACAATCTATTAATTATCAAATATCATATAATCATACTCATTTATCATCAATGATCATAATTCCATCATCCATTCAAGTCTTGATTAAAATTTCTCACATAAAATCATAACCTTTACTAAACTTTAATTTTCTAACTTTTGATACCTATGTTCAAAAATTCCCATAAATTCTACTTGGGCATTATTTTTATCATAGATCTCAAATATCAACTCAAATATATCCAATAAAATCAAGAAATCAAAGTTCAACATATACCCTTCATTTTCGAAAATTTAGGGTTATTAGTATATGGTTGAATTAAATTCCTATAAATTCATTTTATACATTATTCATATCCCTAAGCATGATTATCATGTCAAATTCATCAATAAAAATCAAAATCATTAAGTTCCTACTAATCCTTATTTTCAAAAATTTTAGGAAATTTAATAAGCAAGGTTTAATTTTTAATTTCTTCATTCATATGATGTTTATAATCATCCCTAAACATATATTCAAGCTTAATTCAATCATATCATTGATCCGGTGGTGCCCCGGTATCTTTTGATGAGGTAGACTTGCCGCGTGGATAGGCGTGTGACCGAAATGACCTGAGGCGCTGTTTTCCTCCGTTGTCTTTTGGACATCCTTCGTCCACCACTCCCGCCCCTACCACGATGACGGCTCCACCACCTCCAGTGAGCCCTACCGCGCACGGCGAGGATGAGAGTATCGGACACTCGCGATGGTTCTGATCGTCTGCGATGATTACGGTCGGTGCGTGACATACATGCGTATGGGGATGATGGGGCGGGGCCATCTAGGGTTCGCGCGCGCGGGACGTCTGAGATGATGATTCGAGATGAGGAGGAGGATCGAAGGAGGATCTGAAGAGGGCGAGGGCAGTGATGACTTGAGGCGAGAGTGATGGGAGTAGACACGTGTAGATATGTACATTGCGGTATATATGTGTAGTGTGGTTGCTTATGTAAAGAAGTGGAAGGAAAACTTAGTATTTTGTAATGTTATGTAGCCGGTGTGTATATGACCTCTTTTGTAATGGCTTGTGCATAATGACCTTTCTTAAGGCACAATTTTACGATATAAAATATATGACCACGAAATGGGCTTTGGCGGCAAGAATGTGTATAACAAGGATGAATGGTTTTATTAAAGTGTTCATGATAAGATTATATGATGATTTTATATATGTTTAATTTGCGATCATGATATGCGATGTTAATTATATGTTTTATATAACAGAATGCCGCCTAGACAAGATCCTGGGCAAGGAATGAGAGTTGTAGGAAGAGGAAGAGGCAGAGGTAAGGGAAGGGGTAGAGTTCCCCAACCCGAAACAAAAGAAGCAATACCGCAACCACCCCCACCTCCACCTGATCGTAGGGTAGAAGAACTTTTTCTTAGACAGAATCCTCCTACCTTTAATGGAAAGGGAAGTCCGGACGATGCAGAACAGTGGGTAAGAAGCATGGAAAGAATTTTCGACTTTCTGCGATGCACATCGCAAGAGCGATTGTCCTGTATAACTTTTCAACTTACTGGACCAGCTGACTTTTGGTGGGAAGCCAGGAGGAAAATTTTAGCACCGGGACAGATGGATGAGTTCACCTGGGAAGATTTCAAAGAAGAGATGTATGAAAAATACATTCCAAAGAGTTACATGAAGAAGATGGAAATTGAATTTTTCAACTTGAAACAGGAGAAGATGTCTGTGACGGACTATGATCGCACTTTTGCGATATGTCGAGATATGCCCACGATCAAGTGAGCACGGATATAAAGATGTCGGAAAAATTTAGGAAGTTGAGTCGAGGTCGAGATAAGAATGTCTCGCTTGATCATGGAACTTGACTTCTTTGAAGCTCTTGGGCGAGCTTTAGATATTGAAGCGGCTATGCGGAAGAAAAACCATCACACACTCAGGCATAAAATACCATGGACAAGGAAAGAGGAGATGGGAAGGAAATGCAAGTAATAATAACAGGGAAGGTTTTGGAAATCAAAATAATAGCGACCGTGGAGGAAATATGGCGCCTCGAGGCGAGGATGGAAAAGGCCGGTCTTTCCCCTCCGGTGGGAGGACCACAAGAAGCAGACAAGGGCTCTTCCTTGCCGAAGTGCGAGAAATTTCCTGAGGAGTTTGCTTATGATGAACTGTTTTAAGTGTGGGGTAAAGGGCATTATACAAATAGCGCCGAGGATCGCCCGAGGAATGGGAGGAAGGCCGAACCAGCCCGGCAATGTCCAACCACTCAGGGCCATCCAATTCCAGTCCCAACCACAGCAGCAACAACAGCATCAACAGCAACAAAGGCGACAACAACCGCAGCAGCAGCGTCAACAGAAACAACAACGTCAGCAGCAGCAACCACAACAACAACAGCAGAATCAGCGATGGCAGGCGCCCCGTCAGCCTCAACCAGCCCAGGCTAGAGCGTATGCTCTACACCGGAGGCAGAATGAACAAAACCAAGGAAACCTGGCAGGTATAGGAAATCTTCTCAACATACCTGTTATACTTTTGTTCGATACGGGTGCATCGCATTCCTTCATAGCAAGAACATGTGTTGATATGTTGGAACTTAGATCTGAGAAAGCGAATCAGGAGATGAGAATCTCGTCACCCATAGGGGGGATTATGACTGTTACGCATTTTTGCTCGAACCTAGAGTTGAACTTAGGATCACTTAGGTTACGGCGAATAACGAACATAATACCCACGGGCGATGTAGACATAATTTTAGGGATGGATTGGTTGGTGAAAACCATTCCACGATTCTATCAAGGAAAGGAAAATTTTGTTCCATTTTCCTGGACAAGAAGTTACGCATTTCCATGGAATCAGCATGGGGAAGAAAATCCCGATTGTATCAGCACTGAAGGCAAGAAGAATGATAAACAAGAAAGGATGCCACGCGTTTCTTGTTTACCTGAATGGGGAGGATAAAACAGAGATGAAAGCTGAAGATGTGGAATTGTTCGAGAATTCCCGGATGTTTTCACGAGAATCTACCGAGATTACCCCGATGAGCGGTTGGAATTTACCATCGACACGGAACCGGATCGGCTCGAGTGTCAAAGGCACCTTATAGGATGGCTCAAGAAGAGGCTGGAAGAATTGAAGATCCAATCCAAGAACTGTAGACCTAGGTTTTATCGGACCTAGTGTTTCGCCTTAGGAGCACCGGTCTTGTTGTTAAAAGAAAGATGGTTCCTTAAGGATGTGCATAGATTATCGGGAGTGAATAAAATGACGCTCAAGAATAAATATCCCTTGCAAATGATAGATAACTTGTTTGATCAATTACGAGGAGCAAGCGTATTTTCAAAGATCGACCTCAAGTCAGGATATCACCGACAAGGTGCGGTGGAAGGCGTATCTAAAGCGCTTCCCGAGCGAGATATGGCCACTATGAATTTATAGTTGTGCCGTTCGGATTAACAAATGCACCGGCCGTATTCATGGATCTCATGAATAGGGTGTTCCATCCATACTTAGATAAATTTGTCTTAGTCTTCATAGATGATATTCTCATCTACTCAAAGAATGAGGAAGACCATAAGGAACACCTAAGAACGGTGTTGCAATCCTTGAGAGTTGAACAACTTTTTACTAAGTTTAGCAAATGAGAATTTTGGCTGAAGGAAATAATGTTCCTTGGACACATTGTGTCAGCCGAAGGAATTAAAGTGGATCGACCAAAGTGGGCGATGATAAGAATGGAAATCGCGAGAACCCGAGCGAAATCGAAGTTTCACGGGACTGGTGGTTATTATCGGAGATTCATTGAGGATTCTCCAAAATAGCAAGGCCAATAACCCAGTGCTCGAAAGGAAAGCAAATTTATTCGAATTTGAGGGTGTGGTAATTTCAAAAGCTTAAGGAAAAATTAACAAGTGCACGTCTTAGCGGTTCGAAGCGAGACAAAGAATATGTAGTCTATCTTGATGCTTCTAAGAGCGGATTGGGTTGTAATACCCAATTTACGAGCTTAAAATTTCAAAAATAAAGAAGGAGCGAGACGATAGGAGCAGTATGAAAGTGAGCGTCGGTAATTATCGATTTTGAATAAATCGAAATTTCTCTTGAAAACTTGAGCGAAATAATTTTAAATATGTTTTTAAGTATATTTGGGATATTATTTACACTAAGGAAGAAAAAGAAATATTTTTCCTTATTTAAGGGTGATTTTCGAAAATATAGGGTATAAAGGATTAAATTGTGATTTAATATGTGACCACTTGATTTTATGTGATGAGTTGTCATGTTTATCTTATAGTATATGATAAGATAAATATCTTGAACATCATGCATGAATTTCAAAAATCATAGGTGTATATGATAAGGTTTGAAAATGACATTTTTAAGATAAGTATGTTATGATATTTTTATAAAAGGATAAGATAAGGTTATGACTAAGCATAAGATAATGTTTATCTCATAAAAATGTGTGATAATGTGATAAGTATCATAGGAGATAATATTTGTTTCTAGAAGCTCATAGTTTTCGAAAACTTTGGTATGATTTTATGTGATTTTTCGAAAATCACAAATTATGTGATAATTGTATTAAATAATTTATTTAACTATATAAATGATAAATATCATGATTCTAGATCAATCTTATCTCATAAGAATTATAAAATTTTGAAATTAATGAAATAAGGAAAGAATAGGATTTTTATAAGAATAAAATCCTAGAAACCCTAATTTTCGAAATTTTTGGGAAAATAGCCTAGAAATGTTCCAAAATTTTATTTTATGATATAATATAATTATATTTATGTAATTACTCATGAAAATAGTATTGTTATGAAAAGAATAATAGTTTGATAATTTATCCTTAGTTTCGAATTATTTGCCGATAACTTTACGTTAGTACATAGAATTGATCTTAATTAATTTTCCTATGATTTATTTTATCATCTAAGATTATTATTGTGTCATATAGTTATTAATTGAAGAAAAATAAAATATTTGGCATATTATTATAGTAAGGGCCGAAAATTTTGACTTATTAGTGTGAAAATGATGAAAAATATCATGCTTTAATTAATGCTATATCATTATTATTTGGATAAGATATTATTATAGGATAAGGTAGATTATGTATCCAATTTGAACAAGTAACTAAGACCTTTGTCATGTAGTGATCGCTTATTTTTCTAACACGAAAAGGTGTAAATATAGGGTAAGCAAGTATCGTATCCTGAGGGGATTGCAATACAATCTGAAGGTTAACTCAACAAGGATTCATCATTATCCAAGTAACAAAATGGTTTTGTGAGATTTTGGGGCTTGAACTCAATCCAAAGCAAAAGTAACAAAGCGGAAAGAAAATTAAAGCAATAAACACTCGGATGTTTAAAAGCGAGAAAGGCGACTAACCAGGGCTGCGTTAATCCAATCCACAGCGTATGTTTATCTGTTCTTATTAACCAATTTTAATCCGGACAAAATGGAAGATCACATATATAACCGACAATTTCATTACGACAAAAGCGGTCATAGATTACTAGTTTTCCCTATTCTTATTCGTCTCTAGGTGAAAACAAGTAACTCCAAACGGATCACAAAACTATGCTTCCTACAGAATATCCTATCTCACATTCGACTCAAGGCTCATTCGTATCATGCATTCGATATCGATTGACAATTAACACAATTCGTAATTAACCGACAACTAAATATGCATCGAGATTGATCGAAACCAACACATATAAATAAGCACAATCGAATCATGAATCGATGTATGGACGGTAAATAACGATAACAGAATCACAACATATAGGATCGAATCATGCAAACCCAGGATTAGAGCGAAAACTAGCGGACATAATAAGCGAAATGAAATACGATTTAATCATAAAGGCGGAAATTAAATATATAAAACCCGTGATGTGGCGTTGGATGAACACGTTGGGCTTGAATCGACCTCGTGAAAAATGGAAACTTAGAGATCGTCCGGACGAAGCGTTCGGATCGTAAACAAAACGTAAACTAACGAAGAACAAATCGTAAAACAACTCTAGAATGAAAATATATGGAACCTAAAGCTAAAACTCGAAAAACTTATGGAAAAGCGAGAAAAGAGGCTGCGGAATCGTAGGTTTCAAGTTGAGGGCGAGGGTGTTGCCGTATATAGCACACCCCAAACCCTAATTTTCTCTTACGCGCTGCGTCTCGCGACCACGCTTGCGGTCGCTAGGTGTGGTCGCGAGGTAATCCTCGCTGCCTTCTCGCCGTGATGCTTGCTGCGCTCGCTTGTGTACCTCATGACCGGACTAGCGGTCGCTAGCCATTCGATCTGGTCGCGAGAAATCGTCCGGTGGCTTTCTCGCGCTGGGCTTCGCTTCATGGCGCGTTCTCGTGACATGGTATTCGGGTTCTCGCGTGTTTCCTAGCGGGCCGGCCTAGCGACCGCTAGGCTGGTCGCTAGAAACACGCCCGGTTGTGTGTTTGGCTCGTCGTCGTTCCTTGCTTGATTTTCAACATATAGACCTACTGACACCAAAAGAACACCCAAGCGCAGATCTTCTAAAATAGATAAAACATTAGGAATCGATACGTGGCGCACATTAAGCGAGCTAAACTCATCTTCAAATATCAACTATAAGCGTGTAAAATCGCGTTTATCAAACCCCAAACTTAAATCATTGTTTGTCCTCAAACAAAAACCAAAACAGAAGACACAACGGAAGATCAACAGCGTAGCAAAGATGATAACTATTCTAGCCTCGAAACATATCAACGCTCAAAACATTAGTGCACATGACGACGTTAGCCAACTCAACACAAACAACAATCGACGGCAAAACTTATTTAATTCAACTCTCACAACGGCATGTGTAAAATATAGGATACACTCAACTCATAAAGAAATATAGGACGTGTATACACTCGACAATCAATGCGATGCAACATCTTACCATAGGCTTGCCGTTTCTCTAATATCTCCACCACGTCATTGTGTTCAAATTAGGATCAAAGAGGTCTTTTCATAGGTTGTAATGTAGGCACATTGGTTAAGGTAGGATAAAATATGGCTAAGTGACTCAAGAATGTTCCAAGCACCCCCATTTATACTTTTTCGACACATATGGACTTAGTCCATTTTCTCTTCTTTCAGCGTGCTAAATCAGCGTTTTAATGCCACGGAAGGTACCTATACTTTGATTGAAGACCCTTTATGCTCAACACTCATAGAGAACTTAACATTTTTCTTTTTCTTTTCTTTTCTAGAGCTTATAGGGTTTATCTTATACAACAAAGGTACTATTCTTCACCACAGATGTGTTTTTCTAAACGAAACTTTTCTCATCATCACTACATCAAAAATTCACTCCTTTTGATTCCCATATCCATCCTCACCTCCTATCATCCGGTTAATCGAAAGGAAAAGTCTAATAAAGGCTCAAAGAAGGCGACAAATGGTATATATCATTGGGTTAGTGTTTGGGTGATAAGTGGTTAACAATGATGGCCTTTTATCCTTTCCAAATTCGAAACACATATTGCAATCTCGACACGTAAACACGGCAAGTTCTAGAAGACAATCACATGCACGATATCACACAATTAATGTAAACAGATCAAGATATGTATACAAATGAAGCTCAAGTCTCACAGGATAAGCAAATGGTGAAAACAACAAGCTAAGCCGTCTCACGTCATTCGTGCGTCATTTTCTAACATATCATGCGCACTATCATCAAATTTCACCAAAATTTCTATCGTCATTGGCCACATGGATTAACATACTTCACTTAAGTCGTTGATCGATGACACGAAAACGAAAAACAAAACAAAACCAACAACAAAGCGACAAAAACCCAAAGCATAACAACTAAACTTAAAAGCATAGAAAACATAACCGGATTCTCAACCAACCAAACTCGTCTACTCCCAAAGCGATTGTGAACATGTGGAACAATAAGGTTTGCGAGAAAAAGTAGTTGGGAGAAAACTTACTGAAAACCGTGCTACTCGGTGGTGGATAAAATCCACGCCATCGATTCCATTCTTTGCATCATCTCCATCATCTTTCGTTGTTGCTCGAGATGTGCTTGTTGTTGGCGTAGATGGCTTCGCTTTGCTCCATAATCGATGTCGAGTTCCGTCAATATGGTCGAGGCGACCATCTATGTGATCTAATCGATCATAAATCCGGGTCGCCTCGAGCGGTGGCGGGTGCAATATGCCGCCTGTCTCAGGAGCCACTTCAGGCTCGGCTTGCTCGGCTTGATCGGCTTGCTCCTCATGCGGTTGTTCGCCCTCGGCCTCGCCTTGCGCGTTTACGCGCTGCGTCCATGCATAATGTGCAGCTCCGCTCATATTCCAGTTTACATCTGGAGTAAAGTATCGGCTTATGCTTGTGAGCTCGGGATTGGGCAGGCGGAAGATTGATTGGCCGGTTTGATCATATAACAGCCACAAGTAACGTCGGGTGCCTCTTGTAAACGTCTGGACGTATAGGCACGCCTTGTCGAGAAGATGTCGTGAGAGATCGGACTCTCTCGAATCGTAATCCCGAAGAAATCGACAATCGGGTGTGAATCCCTATACAAATCTTGAATTACCCGGCGTGGATTGCATATGGAAATCTTGAGCTAAAACATGCCGGCATGCATCTTACGGTTGAACACGGCCCAATCGGAATGCTCATATCACTCGTGAAAGGACAGGCGGCGTTGACGGCCATGCAAGGTGAATGTGAGGAGCGGTGGAAGTAACGGACATTGGATTCGAATCGAGCTAGCTTGGATCTCGAGGCATCATAATATGGGTGTGCTCGAGTCTCCGCGTCCATGAACTTGACCATACGCTTTGGACGTGTACTCGGCGTCCCTATGTAATTTCATACGGATCTCCATTGATGATTCCATTGAGTTCGCTACGGAGAGTTGACGGGGCTCGTTGTCGGTGAAACATGATATAGTCGGCATGCCGTTTGTCTTGTGAACATGGAGAGTCGACAAGAATTCGAGAGTGAGGATCCGGTATGTAAGATAATTGGCTGTGATAACTGAGTACAGCCCGGACCTCTCGGCTAGCCACGTCACATCATTGGTGATGCCCATCTCTTGACACGTATTGAGGCGCGTGAAGCGTGAATGCCTATGCCGTGGTCTCACTAATCTATCAACGGCTTCTTGACGAGTCACTTGGCGATCGACCCCAAAATTTTGGGATCGAATTCATCCGGTGGTGCCATGCGTGGCTCGTCGTGATGCTCATCATGATGCGCATCTTGGAAATCATCCAATGTCTCGTCGTGGGAGGTGGAGACAATGCTCTTGCCTTTTCGCTTGTGACCGTGAGTACGCGGCATATTTGTACCTAAAAAGAATATCAAAGTTAGCCCGTGTATGAATGAAACAATCAAAACATCGTCAACCCAAAATGCTCAATATAGATACCCCAAAATTGACTTAATCAAATTATTTCCCCATATAGTCATATGATCTTGCAAGATAACACACAATGGGAAAACACACACATAGCCAAAAATTCAAAATTGGACGTTCGGCGAAAACTAGCGATCACCCTTGAGACCTAGCGGTCGCTAGGAGATCATGGCACTGTGACTGCTTTCGACGGGCGTGTGTGACGTGGCACTTGTGATGGCCGCCAGACAGCGCCCGTGGCCGTGTGTGATCATTGTCGGCGTATCGACAAAATTTTCAAGGCTCTTTTCACAAATTATAAACCCAAATCAACAATGTAGGCACATTCGACGAACAATATACGTGTATAAGCGTGAATAGACCTATCATTGGACAAATCATCTCAAACACCACCCAAATCTAGCAAAATAAGCCCTAATCTCTCAAAGTTAATTAAATCCACCTCAAGAAGATAAATGGAACAAATCCTTCCTAATCATGCTCAATAAATGTAAACCCATGAAGAATTAAGCGAACATAGCATACCTTGGGTGGATTTGAGAAATCAAGAAAATTGGGGAAAAGAGGTGCTTGTGTGCTTGAGAGGGAGGTTTGTCGCTTTGTTGCAAAAACGCGTGTGTGTGTGTAGGTTAGAATTTTGGGAGAAATAAGGGTAAAACAGGTCACAAGCGGGCGCGGGTCTAGGGCGCTGGTCGCGACGGATCTCGCGATCGAGCTCGCGATCATGAGCTTGCCATGACTCTGTCGCTCGAACAACAAAGCGTTACGCCCATTTCATGGCCACCCTTGAGACCTCGCGATCGCTAGGGTGGTCGCTAAATACTTTTTTTTTTTTTTTTTTTTAAAAGAAAGCTATTAAACTTTGGGATCTAACAAAACAACGAAACACGACACAAACAAAGAAACACAACCAAAAACAAAAACGAAAACAACAAAAAACAGAAAGCATGTAAAACTGTTGGGTTACCTCCCAACCAGTGCTAGAATTATCGTCGCTAGCTCGACGGTACCTCGTATCATGGCTCGTTTAGCTGGGTCACCTTGACTTCTCGGTCGAAGTGTGACTTGAAGTATCTTTGAGTCTTGGCGTTTACTTTAAAAATGTTGCCCCGAATCTAGGAGCTCGTAACTCCCATTGGCAAGCGCACGTATAAGCGATATCTGACTCGACCATCTTGACTTTAGCTTTCCGGGAATAGGCGGTCGAGCATTGTAAAGTAAAACTTCATTACCCGGCGAAAATCCTTTTGGACGAATGTGGAGGTCGTGAAATTTCTGAGCTCGTTCCTTGTATATCCGAGAGTTCTCGAACGCTTCATTCCTCCACTCGTCGAGCTCCAACAGTTGGTCACTCCTCATCATACCGCCTCCTTGAAGTCCATGTTAATCCTCCTAGTCGCCTAACACGCTTTGTGCTCCAATTCAACCGATAAATGGCGTGATTTACCAAATACCATTTGATATGGAGATGGCAGATGGGAGCTTTACGCAGTCCGGTAAGCCCAAAGAGCGTCATCCACCGCTTGGCCCAATCTTTCTGTTGAACAACCGATTTTCTAGAATCGCTTGATCTCTCGGTTGGCGAGCTCAGCTTGCCGCTTGCTTGTGGATGGTAGGGGAGGTGACTCGATGCTTCACACCATATTTGGCTAGAACGTTGCCTAGCCACTTATTATGAAGTGCGATCCCCATCACTGATCAATGCCCTCGGGACTCCAAATCAGTCGAATGTTCTTGTGAAGGAACTTGATTACTACCTTGGAGTCGTTCGTGACGATCGGAATGGCCTCTACCCAACGGGAGACGTCTCCACAAAGAAGAAGGATATACGTGTAGCCACAAGACATTGGGAGCGGACCCATGAAGTCGATCCCCATCGTCAAATAGTTCCACCTCCATGATGGTTTTACGTGGCATCTCGTCTTTCTTAGTGACATTCCCCACTCTTTGACAACGATCACAACTCTTGATAAATGATTGACAATCTTTGAAGATCGAAGGCCAAAAGAAACCACTGTGGCAAATCTTTGCCGCTGTCTTTGCCGCTGCAAAATGGCCTCCAGTCAACGAGCTATGGCACTCGTGGATTATGTTCTCCCATTCTCCTTGGGGAACGCAGCGACGTATCAAACCATCGGCACATCGGCGGTAGAGATGAGGATCGTCCCAATAATAGAACTTCACATCGTGGAGAAACTTCTTTTTCAAATGACCTTTGCACGATGGAGGTAGAACTCCAATCACCAAGTAATTGACAAAATCAGCGTACCATGGTGTGTGATCGACGATGCTCAAGATGTGCTCGTCTGGGAAGTTCTCCTTTATGCCAATCTTCCTATCCTCTCCTTCGACTGGCTTCTCCAATCGCGACAAGTGGTCGGCTACCACATTTTCGCAGCCCTTTCTATCTTTGATCTCCATGTCGAACTCTTGAAGAAGGAGAATCCATCTCACCAATCTCGGCTTCGAATCTTTCTTCGCGAACAGATGGCGAATGGCGGCATGGTCAGTGTGCACGATGGTGTGGGTGCCCACCAAATAAGGTCTAAACTTATCGAAGCATAGACCACGCAAGTAATTCCTTCTCCGTGGTGGTGTAATTCATTTGGCGAGTCGAGAGTCTTACTTGCATAATAGATGACTCGGAAAAGCTTGTCTCGTTTACGCTCCAAAACAAAGCACCAATCGCCCAATCACTCGCATCACACATCAGCTCGAACGGTTGACTCCAATCAGGTGAGATCAAAACTGGAGTCGAGATCAGGGCCAACTTTAATTTCTCGAACGCCTCCAAACACTCCTTCGTGAATACGAACTTCATATCTTTCTCGAGCAATCCACACAATGGTTTCGTGATCGCCGAGAAATCCTTGATGAACCGTCTATAAAAACCCGCGTGACCGAGAAAACTCCTCACTGATTTGACATTTGTAGGCGGAGGCAGTTTCTCGATAGCGACAATCTTTGCTCGATCCACTTCCAAACCCTTGGCCGAGACTTTGTGACCAAGCACGATCCCTTCCTTCACCATGAAATGGCACTTCTCCCAATTGAGAACAAGATTCGTCTCCTCACATCTTTGCAAAGACTTGTGACAAGTTATGGAGACAATGGTCGAACGAAGAGCCAAACACGGAAAAGTCGTCCATAAAGACTTCCATAATATTCTCGATCAACCCATGGAAGATGGACATCATGCACCTTTGGAACGTGGCTGGAGCATTGCACAATCCAAACGGCATTCGCCTATAGGCGAAAACTCCATCTGGACAAGTGAGCGCCGTCTTGTCCGATCTTGAGGCGATGGCAATCTGATTGTACCCGAATATCCATCGAAAACAAGAGAACTCATACCCGCTAGTCCGTCCAACATCGATCAATAAAGGCAGGGAAAATGGTCTTTCCTCGTGGGCGTGTTCGAGCACGATAGTCGATGCAAACTCGCCATCTGTTACGAGTCTTGTTGCCACAAGCTCGTTCGTCTAAATCTCGATCACCGTGATACCCCTTTCTTGGATACCACTTGAGTAGGGCTAACCCACTCGCCGTCGGATATGGCATAGATCATGCCCGCATCTAAGAGCTTCAACACTTCCTTTCGACGACCTCTTGCATTGCGGATTCAATCGGCGTTGAGGTTGCACCTTCGCTCAGTATTCATTCTCCAACAGGATCCGTGCATGCAAATCGAGGGTGAACCCTCGATATCGAAATCGTCCACCCAATCGCCGACTTGTACCGCTTCAACACGACCATCGGTTCAGGTCTCCTCATCACCAAAGCCGAAGATATTATCGTAATAACCCGCAGTTTAAAAGCCTAATTACGGTCTTTAAAACCCGTATAATAAAATTTTTGCCGTGAAATCAAATCACATATGAAATCAAGTATGATTTCAATTGTTTACAAGGAACAATTACCTATTACACACTCACTCAAGTTAGTGAATGAAAGAAATCGAAAGTATTAACTTTTATCGACAATACGTTTTTAACGTCGAATGCATATCGACTATTGAAATGTTATGATAATTCTTAAGCAATCAAGCTTGGAATTATATTCCATTATTAATGGAATAATTTTTATGATGAGATTACGAGTATTTACGACCATTTTAAAGATGAGTCGATACGTAACGTTTTGAGACGTTTTAAACGTCAACGTTTAGAGATAAGATGAACGATGGTTTTAATGATCAAGAAACTTTAGGAAATTATTTCTTATGATATTTCTATGATATTACAGTATTAATAAGCATTTAATTAATGCTTGAACATAAGAATGAGTAAAAAGCTCAACCTTAGTTTCGAAAACCCTAATATTATGAAATTAGGGTTTTCTTCGAAATTTTTGCCCTTTTTAATTATTCTATGCTATGATTATTTATTTAAATCATATACCAAGGTGTATATACCTATTAGTGACATGAAATGAAATTTTTAACTTATGATTTAATCAAATGGCCGATAGCCATTTATATTGTACATAAGTTGAATTTCTTTCTTCTCCTTTACTATTTAATTAACCTATGATATTAATTATCATCTAAGTTATATTATATGATGTATATGAGTATGTTTAGCATGAATTAAATTATTTAATGTGAAATAGGCATAAAAGCCGTGTGTAGTGTATATGTATATAACCAAGTATATTTTAATTATATCACACTTGCATGTATACATATGTATACATTCAGATTTTATGAGAGTCTCCTACTATATATGTATAATATATTTAACTATTTCCAAGAGAGTGTGTAAGACACTAATAATTGGGAACCCATTATTGAATAAACAAGTATTAAAATGTGAAGAGTCTTGTGTTGTATTGGGGGAGAGAGAGAGGCCGAGAGTGAGGGAGATTATAGGGGGGATATTTTCAGATTTTATTCATTCCTCACTTCTCCTTTTTCACTCACACACTCCACTCCCATCTCTCTCTAACACCTTCCAAAAACTCTCTCTTCTCTCTCTTATTTTCAGCCATGGCCGAGCCCTTCTCCACCCTCCAAGCTTGAAATTTTTCTTCCTCTCATCACCACACAAGTCCATAATAGCCTATACATTGCCTATTTAATCCATATACCTAAGGTAGGTTCGAAACCAATGGATATTTGTTCTTGAAAAATTTCCTAAGTTTGAAATTTGTTTTAAGCAATGCATGTGTTCTTGATGATCTTAGTTAGTAATCTTTGCTATTGCATGTGTATAAATGTTAAGAAAGGGATTAGGTATGTGTTCTTGTTTTTGAAAGTATTGCATGTAAGGTTTTGTTCAAAGATTTTTGAATCCATGGCTATGTGATGTTCTAAGAGGGTATAACATATTATTGGGAAGCTTAAAATTTGTTTTAAAATTTTGTGAATTGGTATGACAAATGCAAGATATGGCCGAGTGCTATAAGGAATTGTTGAGCATGAATTTGTAACCTATGATGTTTTATAAGTTCATAGAAATTATTTGAAAATTTTAGAAAAATCCATGCTACTTTTATTCTTGGAACCGAGGCATGTACAAGTGTATAGGTAGGTGTATAATTTTTATTTGATACATGCAAGATGATATTATTGATCTATGATGTATTGAGAGTACATGGAAATTTATTTGGCATTTTTGGAATAACCTATGCTATTTTTTTTCAAAAAGCCGAAACATGTATATATTTATATATTAGTGTGTGAATTTATTTCATAACATGCAATTGCATATAATTGATCTTGAGTATGATTTATGCACCCTATGATTTATTTGAAAATTTTTAGAAAATCCTACCTATTTGTTTTAAGAAGGCCGAAGCATATATATATGTATATATATGTGTGTGACTTTATTTTGTAACATGCAATGGTATATTGTTGTTCTAAATTGTGTTTTATGCATCCTATGTTTTTGTTAGAATTTTTAAAAATCAATTACAAATTTTGTTCAAATAAACCGAAAGCCTTGAGCTAATTTTGGTGATGAATAAAATTGTTCTTGATATATTTTATGGTGTTACATTGTTACACTATAATATATAAGCATATTATAATTGTTTGAAAATTTTATAAAAATTGTTTGATGTACTTAGTGAAACAACCGAAAGCTTATATACCATTTATAGGGTATATAAATGTTATATCATGACTTATATGACATACATATGTCATGGACTAATGTTTGGACCTTATATTAATTTATTAGAATTTTAGCAAAATTTTTAAGCATTTAATCTAAAAATGCCGAGACCTTGACTAAATATTAAAGTGATGATTGAACAATGTTTGATTGATATTGTGACATATTAATGACCATAGTGTATTTTAATACACTATATAATATTAGAAAAATTTTGGACATTGTTTGGTAATTTAATGAATTACCGAGACATTTAAAGATTTTTAAGGATTTTAAATCCTTTTAAATTAATTTTGTTAATAAATTATATGTCTAATAATATTTTAGACATATTTGGAAATTATTGGATAATTTTAGAAAATAATAGATTAGCAAAAATTAAAATAGCCGTGAGCTATTTTAAAAGAATAGAAATAAGGATTTTAAATCCTTAAATTCTTTTATAATGAATTATATGTTTAAAATTATTTTAAACATATTAAAACAGTTTATAAAAGAAATCAATTGAAAATTTATTTTCAAAGATTTAATACTAAAATAAGACTTAGTAATTAATTTACTAAGAAAAGTCAAAATTGTTGACTTTTGAAATCAACGTCTGAAAGACGTTCGATAAATACATAAATCTGGCGTAAGGCGTATCATTTACTAATGATATCATGTTAATATGAAAAGATTTCATGTTTAAAGTCATGAAATCGAAAAAAACGTGAGAAAACGCTGGACCATTTACTAAGAGGGTAAATTGGTCATTTTTAACACATATCTCGTTTCTATCGAAGAACGAGAAATGTTAATTTGGTGCGCGACTAAGAAATGAATTAAATTCATTAAGGAATTAAATTCGTGTCGATATGAGATATCGAATTATATTATAAGACTTGATAAGTCTCGAACTACGTAAACGACGTACTAAAGCATCCTTTTATATAAAGGTGTGACGCCGACGCACCATTTGGACGCGTTGACGAGTAAGGAAAACGATAAAGACGAACGATAATTTCCTGTGGGCTTTATTACCAAAATGGAACAACTTTGTCTTCTTTTCAACTCGTCCTTGTTTACGGTGCATTTTCAACAAATGCTAAAATTTTTAAATGATTACACCGCCAAAATGTTTCGTTTTGTATGTTGTATCCTATCCATGAATGAGGTGATGTTGATGGGTTATTCCCAACTTATGAATGAAAATCGATATCGGATCCTATCTTGGGAAGGCTTATACAGCTAGGATTAACGTGTACCTTGAAGGTATTTGTGCAGGTTTGTAGAGACGATTCACGGCGGTCACGGGGTCGCAGAAGGAGGCCTCCTTCACGACTTTCGACTATGATAATATGATGACATGATAATAAGGGATATGGATCACGACACCAAGAAAATGCTTGTGAGCAACTTTTATAAACTCGTGAAAATATTTTAGTAAGCCAAGGCATTTTCAAATAAAACCGCTTGTGTCTTTACCACTATATCAAGCGAGTAATTAAACGAAAATGAAATGTTTTCGCATAAGTCCACCGGGTACAAATTTTGTACTTAGCCCTGCATGTTTGTTTTTAAATGTGCAGGTTGAGCTCGGTTGCTGATGATGGAGAAATGTTGAGAAAGCCATTTGTCTCTGATGTTCGTTAGAAATGGATAACCTTGAATACATATCGTCATATATGTATTCACACTCTTTCCGCTGCAAACTCTGAACTGTGTTATTTTCATGTTGAACACTATAACAAAGTGAACTATGAAGTCTTTCAGATCATTATATCCTTTGGATCTGTTGGCTAAGCCCTTTTGAATTAAATTGTATAAGTGTATGTTTAATCTCAAGTTCTATATTCCTAATAATAGTCCGCTCACTCCGGGTCATCACAGGTGGGGCCGTGACATTATCACCGGCACGCCTCATCGCCGCCTAAGAAGGCATCTGCGGTGGTCCGGCAACTCTTTCAATTCCATCTTGATTGTAGTCTCTTCCGTCTTCACCACGCGCCCTCTCCTCCAATCGGCTTCCTCACATCCAAATAAGGCACTGACTCCTCGGGGAGGGCCTTGACTTCATCGATGGACTCAAGATACTCTAAAATCTCGTCACACGCCTCATCAAGGTCTGCGGATGAGAAAATCGAGTTCTGCATACAAAACTCCACCGGATCAGCTGATTGAAAGTGAGTGGGTGACAGCTGCTCTATAACTCGACAATCTTCCATGGTCTTCTCGTCAGGCTGCTTCATAGCATCATATATAGAGATTTTCATCTCCTCGTCGTTGACTCGGAAGGTGAGATCTCCATCTTGCACGTCTATCAATGCTCTGGCGGTAGCTAGGAATGGTCGCCCGAGAATAAGAGGTGTATTCCATCCTACGGCATGTCGAGAACAACGAAATCGGTGGGAAGATGAAATCTCGAACTTTCACGAGCACGCCCTCCACTATCCCTTTCGGATAAGTCACCGATGTGTACGCCATCCGAAGAGCTATGGTGGTCGGCTTGATCTCCCAATCTCCAATCGGTTAAAATGGACAACGGCATCAGATTGATGCTTGCCCCAAATCACGTAACCTTGGAGAATGTCGGCCTCAGATGACACATGCGATGGTGGTGCGCGGATCTTTCTCGCTGAGTGGCAACTTTTTGCGAAGACAAAGATCGCACTCTTGAGATGATTTATCGTCTCGAATTTCCCAAGCTTCTTCTTATTGCAACGGCATCCTTCGAAACTTAACGTAACCGGCATATCTCGAAGCATCAAGTAAAGGAATATTGATGTGCACTTTTCAAACATCTCCATGAATCCGTCAACTTCTCGTCGTGATTGGGCTGGCTAAACGGCTTGGAAGCGGAATTGGAGGCACGTCGTGAAATCTCTTCAAAGTCGGCTCTTCATGATCGACTCGCGACCGCGTGCAGCGATCGCTAGGTACATGCACGATATCTTCTTTCGTCTCGCGACGGACGCTGGCACTTTCTCGGGCGCTAGGTGCGCGTCGATGCTTCTGTATGATTTCATGGCCTCTTACGAACGACTCGCGACCGCTAGGTCGCTCGCTAAATCTCGGATGTCGCGGGCGTTTTGACTTATTGCGCTGAGCGCTCGCGAACTCGCCGCCATTTTCCTCATGGCGGGCTCATGATCGCGAGCTCGATCGCGAGATTCTCTCTCGCTGTTGCCCGTTAAATCTCCTCGTGACTTTGATAAGCTCGCCCTCCTCAAATGAATGGCATTACGGTGATTTTTAGGGTTTACCTCCGACATTACTCGGAAATTGGCCCGACTTGTGCTGCCCATTACTCACAGCGGCTATCGACTTATTTGATTCTCCATCATCTTCATGTGCTTTCCCATAGCCGTCACGGTGGACTCCAAATGATCGATCTTCGCCGGTATTGCTTATAAACGAATTCTGATTCGTTGCCAATTGTTGGTTGCTTACAACCAGCTGCTGCGATCATATCCTCTAGACTCGGCTTCTTCGTCTCTTGAATTACTCCGCTCGAATCGAGAAACACGGTGGAGGCTGTTGAAAATTGTTGGGGTTGGCGACGAAATTTGGGTGACTTACATTGTTGGATTGTCGCGGATTACCCCTGTGACGGTTGTTCCTCCGATTTATGTAATTCACGCCCGGCCTCGATTATCTCCGACTGCAAAGCATTTATCGAGCCACACTTTTTCCTTTCCTTTCTTTCTCAAATGGCTTCTTAACAAGGTGAAGCGCCCATAATATTGTCGTACTTTGAGTCACCTTCAACTGTTGCAGCCTTCACCACCGGTGTTCTCTCCATCGGCCACTGATAACTGTTGGCCGCCATCTCTTCTATGATGCGGCTGGCCTCGTCTACACGTCTGTTCAAAAGGCAACCCCCCGCTGATGCGTCAACAATACTCCTCGTGTGAGGTGTCAGCCCGCTGTAAAACTGGGTAATCTGCTGCTCCCTCGAAAATCCATGCTGTGGGCACCTTCTCAATAGGCCCCTGAATCTTTCCCACGACTCGAACAAAGATTCATCTCCTAACTGGGAGAAGTGGGAAATCTCGGCTATGATCTTCTGTGCCTTAGCCGGAGGAAAGTACTTCGAAAGGAATTTCTCACATAACTGCCCAACTATTGATGCCCGTGACGATCTAAGGTCTCAACCGCCCTTCGCTGATTTCGCAGAGAATCCGAACATACGCATCCGGATTGTGTCTTGTGGCACCCCATTCATTTGATGGTGTCACAAATGTCGAGATAGGTCTCGAGATGGGCGTTCGATCCTCTCGTGACTCCTCCCGAACTGCCCCTTGAACCATGCCGATTAGGGCGGCTTCACCAAAATTGTTAGCATTTACTTGGGCCCCATCCGCCTCCTTGAAATTGCTCGGTGGGAGGTCTCAGACATGTAATTCAATGCCTTGCCGCCCAGGGAGCAGGACAACGAGTCCCATAGTCGCCAATTAGCGCCTGCATTGTGAAATCCGCTAATGCGCAGGCGGCTACTTGGGAGGAACGCCCGTTATTACGATTTGCCATTGCTTCCTTCTTCTTGCCTTCTCCTTCTCCTTTGTGAATTTTCGATTTCGGATCAAAGAGTAGTTCAGAGGTCCTCGGGACCTTGTGAACATAAACTACTGGAGAAAAGAAGGAAATCGAGTTAGCAAGGAATAAAATAAAATTAAAAGTACAACTTGAATTAATAATTCCAAATTGACAAGTTATTCCTATATGATCTTAACAATCCCAAGAACGGCGCCAAAATTTGATCGCTTATTTTTCTAACACTAAAAGGTGTAAATATAGGGTTTAAGTATCGTATCCATGTGGATTGCAATACGAAAATACTGACTAACTCAACAAGGATTCATCATTATCCAAGTAACAAAAATGGTTTTGTGAGATTTTGGGGCTTCGAACTCAATCCAAAGCAAAAGTAACAAAACGGAAAGAAAATTAAAGCAATAAACACTCGGATGTTTAAAAGCAGAAAGACGACTAACCCAGGGCTGCATTAATCCAATCCACAACGTATGTTTATCCTGTTCTTATTAACCAATTTTAATCCGCATAAAATGGAAGATCACATATATAACCGACAATTTACATTATTTACAAAAGCGGTGTAGATTACTAGTTTTCCCTATCTTTACGCCTCTAGGTGAAAACAAGTAACCCAAACGGATCACAAAAACTATGCTTCCTACGAATATCCTATCTCGCCACGACTCGAGGCTCATTCGTATCATGCATTCGATATCGATCGACAATTAACACAATTACGTAATTAACCGACAACTAAATATGCATCGAGATTGATCGAAACCAACACATATAAATAAGCACAATCGAATCATGAATCAATGTATGGACGGTAAATAACGATATGAGAATCACAACATATAGGATCGAATCATGCAAACCCTAGGATTAGAACGAAAAACTAGCTGACATAATAAACGAAATGAAATACGATTTAATCATAAAGACGGAAATTAAATATATAAAACCCGTGATGTAGCGTTGATGAACACGTTGGGCTTGAATCCCAACCTCGTGAAAAATGGAAACTTAGAGATCGTCCGGACTAAACGTTCGGATCGTAAACAAAACGTAAACTAACGAAGAACAAATCGTAAAACAACTCTAGAATGAAAATATATGGAACCTAAAGCTAAAACTCGAAAAACTTATGGAAAACCGAGAAAAGAGGCTCGAATCGTAGGTTTCAAGTTGAGGCGCGAGGGTGTTGCCATATATATAGCACACCCCAAACCCTAATTTTCTCTTACGCGCTGCTCGCGACCACGCTCGCGGTCGCTAGGTGTGGTCGCGAGGTAATCTCGCGGCCTTCTCGCCCATGGTCGCCGCTGCGCCGCTTGTGTACCTCGCGACCGGACTAGCGGTCGCCAGCCATTCGATCCGGTCGCGAAATCGTCCAGTGGCTTTCTCGCTAGGCTTCGCTCATGGCGCGCTCGCGTCGCCGCGGTATGCCGGGTTCTCGCGTGTTTCCTAGCGGCGGCCCAGCGACCGCTAGGCTGGTCGCTAGAACACGCCATTTGTGTGTTTTGGCTCGTCGTCGTTCCTTGCTTCGATTTTCAACATATAGACCTACACAACACCAAAAGAACACCCAAGAGCAGTATCTTCTAAAAATAGATAAAACATTAGGAATCGATACGTAAACGCACATTAAACGAGCTAAACTCATCTTCAAATATCAACTATAAACGTGTAAAACTTATAGTGTGAACAAATGTGAACATAAGGAATAAAATTCAAACTTTAGGATAAGGTTAAGATATGATATTATTACATGATAATATTATATTATATGATATGGAAAAAAATAAAATTTCATCCTAAGGAACAATAGGTGTTCGAAATTTTATATATACATTGTATAAAGTGGTAATTTAATTATTTTATGATAAGTATAAGATACATTAATTAAATAAATAAAATAACATAATAAACTATATGATAAAATAAAATAATTGTATCATAGGCTATGAGGTGGCCGAAATTGATAGAAAATAAAACATGAGTTGTAAATTTTGATTTTACAACTAGAATTGTATAATTTCAAAAAGATAAGATAAGATGAATAATTAATTATGAGATAAGATCAAAAATGACTCAATGAAAACTTATAGGACCGAAAATTAAGGTGATAAGCATGAGTTGTAATTTTTGACTTTATATTAAGATATTTTGTAAAGTAATGATTAAAATCACTTTATAAACTCTATAAATAGGAGACCCCCCCCCCTTATACCACCATATAACCGAAAATAGGAGAGAATTAGAGAGAAAAATAGAGAGTATTCCCAAGAGTTCTCTTCGATCATAGTTCGAAAAACGTCGTAGACGTCGATCAAAATCAAATAGAAGGTTAGAAACTCTACACTTCTTATTATTTTATGCAAAAATATTAGAAAATCATATATGATGTGTTTTGTTACATGCTTTCGAAAATTATGTGAAATACGTGAAAATTTTGTTATGTGTCGAAGTTATGAATTAAATATGTTCATATGACGTTTATAAGCGTATATTATGATTTTAATACAAAGTAAAGCATGTATTAAAATATGATGATATGACCGAAAATAAAGCATGGGTTATATGTTAGAATACATGAATTTTAATTGTTGTTTTGAACATAAAATAATAATAGTTGTTCATGTTCAAAATTCTATGATTTTATGTGGAATTCTTTGGAAAAATATGAAATATTATGAGATGGAAATTTCGAAATTTACTAAAGCATGAAATATTGATGTACAAGTTGAATATGATGAATATTATATCATATTATTGATATATGATGATAATAACATATTATGTGAAATAATTAAGATTTTCGAAAATATATATATATACATGTGGAATTTTCAAAAAATTAGAAAAATGAAAGATTATGACGTCTCATGATACGTGATATGTGAATCATACAGTATGATAAGTGAAAGGTTGAGACGTAGAGAAATATGTCTGTGAAATGCGTAGAATTTGAGTATATACGTAAGACGATAAGTAAAGTCAGAACGTGACGACGTTAGATATGAAATTAAGATTAAATGACGTTCGTCGAACGATTTGAACTAAGGAATGAATGGAAGGATAGTACGCACGTTGGTTCGGATCGATGAATCTTACGCAGCATGATGATATGCTAAAATCTCGTTTCTTACGTTGATAAGGTTTGACTCGAAGGAGAGGAGAAACGGAATGTAAAACCCTAAGTGACCTAAGAACTTTAAGTTCTCGAGGTGGGCTTTCTTATGAAAACTTTTATGAGCTTTTGAAAAATGTTTATCGTTATTCTTGCATCGTTTCTTGAAAACATTTTGAGATACGATATTGTCCGCGTAAAAGGTTTTATGTTTTTATATGTCCATTCGGGTTGCACAGGGCAACGTGAAGTTACTGGTCGGATCCTATGCTAGAGGATTAAGGAGAAAGCCTAGCTAGGGTTGTGTACACGTGTTGGGCCTCTGAACCGCTGGGCGGTCATGCTCTGAACCGCTGGGCGGTTAGTTTGCGTCCGGGTGAAGGGAGGCCTCCTCCCGGACGCTTATCCATAGCCGACTTGGAATATACATTGTGGTTGTGATGAGAAAATGTCTGGCCAGACGACTTTGAGAAATGAGAAAATGTATTTTGTAAGAGCAAGGCCTTTTCAACTAAAACCCTTGTGTCTTACTGTTATGAGGGCAGTACAATATTTCGTAAAGTAAAATGTTTTCGGCATGTGTCCACTGAGTGCAATTTTTGTACTCAGCCCTGCATATTTGTTTTTAAATGTGCAGGTTGAGCGGATGATGGAACAGAGCGGGAGTTGAGCGGAATCTTTTTGTCAAAGACATATGAAGTATTTTTGGTTCACCTTGAGAATGCATCTTCACATGCATGTCTCACACGTTTTATTCCGCTGCCAAACTCTTTAGACTCTGTTATCTTTTGTTATTATGTTAAGCTTTGTAAAAGCTGTTGCTTTGTTGGAACCTTAGAACTATCTTATATATATATACACTATTTTGATCCATCATGATTCTCGTTTCTGTTTGACACATCTATATTTCTTCATAGATGAAATGAGTTGGAAACCCTATTCTTTCATATTTACTTAACCCGAACCCGAGTCGCGGTCCGGTAAGACGGTCTTTCCGGATTAGCCAAACCGGGCTGTGACATGGGTTGTGTGATGATGCAGGAAGGAAAAGTGATAGCATATGCATCCCGACAACTTAGACCACATGAACTGAACTATCCAACTCATGACCTGGAGTGGTTCATGCACTGAAAATTTGGAGACACCATCTCTATGGAGTGAGATGTGAGATCTTTACAGATCATAAGAGTTTGAAATACTTTTTCAAGCAAAGAGATCTAAACATGAGGCAAAGAAGATGGCTCAAACTGGTAAAGGATTACGACTGTGGTATTAACTATCACCCGGGTAAAGCAAATGTAGTAGCTGATGCCTTGAGTCGTAAAAATCAAACCAAATTGGGATGTCTCCTTACAAAGGAAGAAAAACTCGTGGAGGAGTTTAAGAGAATGAAGATAGAAATGGTTGAAAGTCCAGAGACGATCATGAGCTGTATTGCTACACTCACGTTGACGTCGGACCTGAGAAAGAGGATAATAGACGAGCAGAGAAAAGATGAGAAATTGGAAAGGATAAGAGTCAAAGTAAGAACTGAGGGGCTGAAAGAGTTTAAAGAAGCGTCAGACAATGCTTTACTGTTTGAGGGAAGGATGTGTATCCCAAACAATGACGAGCTTCGAAACGAAATCATGAGTGAAGCTCATGACACACCCTATACCACTCACCCAGGCAGTACTAAAATGTACCAAGATTTAAGAGAAAAGTTCTGGTGGGAAGGTATGAAATGAGACGTAGCCTCTTTTATAGAGCGTTGTCTTGTTTGTCGCAGTGAAAGCATTGACCAACGCCCTACGGAAATTACAACCTTTGGAAATACCGAATGGAAGTGGGAAGAGATAGCAATGGATTTTGTTACGGGTTGCCAAAATCAAAAAGAAACACCGCCATATGGGTGGTAGTTGATAGGCTCACCAAGTGTGCGATTTTACGCCAATTCAGATTACTCATGAGTCCGATAAGTTAGCCCGGTTATGCGTAAAAGAAATTGTACGTCCGCATGGAGTGCCAAAATCTATCACGTCGATAGAGACTCCAAATTCACTTCTAGATTCGGGTTAGTTTGCAAAAGAATTGGGCACGGCGAATTTCAAAGATAGCGTGCCCACCCACGTAATCGATGGGCAATCGGAAGGACGATTCAAACACTTGAAGATATCTTCGAAACAAGAGTGTTGGATCGGGGTACAAAGTGGGAAGATGTTTTACCCCTCGTTGAGTTTGCCTACAATAATAGTTATCAAGCGACGATCAATATGGCCCCATACGAAGCCTTATATGGAAAGAAATGTCGTTCACCGCTTTATTGGGATGAAGTGGGTGAGAGAAGAATTTTAGGGCCTGATGCAGTAAGTGAGATGATTGAGATCGTCCGACAAATTAGGAAAAGAATAAAGGAAGCTCAAAATAGGCAAAAGTCTTACGCTGATACGCGTAGGTCTGAGCTACATTTTGAAGGAGGAGATAAAGTCTTTCTTAAAGTCTCTCCATCGAAGGGGATTATAAGGTTTGGAGTAAAAGGAAAATTAAGACCTCGTTTTATAGGACCTTATGAGATCCTAGAAAGGATAGACCAGTTGCCTATAGATTGGCTCTTCCGCCAAGTCTAGGGAACGTACACAATGTTTTTCACGTATCCCAATTAAGAAAGTACGTGTATGATTCGAAACACGTGATCCATCAAGACGACGTGATCCTCAATCCAGATATGAGTTATGAAGAAGAACCTACGGCTATTCTAGACCGTAAAGTTCAGCAATTAAGGAACAAGTCCATTCCGCTAGTGAAAGTACTGTGGAGACATCATGGACAAGAAGAGGCCACGTGGGAGCTTGAGGAAACTATGAAAGAAAGATACCCCGAACTTTTTTGAGGTATGTAAATTTCGGGACAAAATTTCTTTTAAGGGGGGTAGAATGTAATATCCCGAAGAATTAAAGGCCTAATTACAATATTTAAAATTCGTAAATTAGGGTTTCAATAAATAATTGAATTAGTAATTTATCGAATAATGATTTCGATCAATTATGAGATAATGAATTCTATTTTATATTCACTAAGGATTGTGAATTAAGGAATATAATTTTATAAAGTGTTCGGCAGTAGTATTTTAACGTCGATTGAGTATCGATAGTTAAAATTTCGTAACATTTTCTAAGTGACGAAGCTTAGAATTAATTTCCAAATTTTAATGGAATGATTTAATAAAATGGTTACGAATTTATTACGACCTTTTTGAGATAGGTCGATAATGAACGTTTTGAGACGTTTCAAACGTTAATGTTCAGAGATGAATAGAAAAATGAGTTTAATGATCAAGGAATTATAATATTTAAATTCCTATGATTATTTTATGTAATTAGGGTATTATTTAGCATTAAAACAATGCTAGAACATTAAGGATTAATTATTGAACAAAGTTGGAATTTTCGAAAACCCTAATTCGAAAATTAGGGTTTTTCACACATGAAATAATTCTAATAATTTTCCTATGATATAATTTATGATCTAAGATATATATTATGATATATATCTAATAATAGCAAAAATAAAAAAAAATTGGCTTTTAAAAAAATCAAAGTTGCCGTGAACACGTATGTAGCATGTTTTGCTTGAACAAATTTTGCTAAGCCTTTTATATATATATATTTACGTAAGTCATGTGTCTTTAATTACACAAAGACCAAGATTTAAGTGAAGAATCAAGTGGATACTTGAGGATGAATTATGGCCGTGTATTTGCTTCCAAATAGGTGAGAAGAAATTGCACAACTCTTGTATTAACTTTGATTTGCATATGGTAATGTGTATACTTTATGCACATGGTGTATGACATAATAAAAAGGCTTTCCTTTGTTAACTAAGAGAGGTGGCCGATGGCTTGAGCTCTCCAAAGTCAAGGATTGTGTTGTTCAAGAAAGAAATTGAGTTAATGTAGTAACTATGTGTAAGAATGTTGATGTAATCAAATGGTGAGTCATAAAGCTAATTAAAAGGCTTGTCTTGTGTTGTGAGTGAAGAGAACCGAGAGAGAGAGGTTGATACTAGATTAATTCATTTGTACTTAAGTAGAGTAACACATTCAAACATCACAATTTTCTCTTCCCAACTTAAGAATACCTTGAGCCTTTCCAAAGAAAAAGCTTGAGTGTTCTTCTCTTTTCAAAGACCAAAGCTTGATCTCTAATCCTTGCACAATTAATTCAAACCGTTAAAGAGGTTATAAATCGAACGAGCTTCGATTATACGTTAGAATTTCCAATTTTTAATGGTTTGATTTTAATGTACAAGCATGTGTTCTTCTGAAAAAAATTTAGCTAGCATGTCTTATTGTTCATAAATAATGTCGAGCATGCTTTATAAGTTTCATATATGATGAATTAATTGAAGTTAAGCATGCTATAAATTATAAGATCATGATCGAAAATTCTTGAGTTGTTTTTAATGTTGGATTAATGTTATATATTAGTAAGAGAACACATTGTGATTATTTGGAAATTTTTAAAAATCATATGCTATTAGTTGGATAATTACCGAGAATTAGTGAATTTCCTAAGTTAATGTACAAATTTTATTTAGGTGATATTATAGCATAATGTTGATCTATAGCATTGATTAAATGATATTAAATGATATGTTAAATTATTAGAATTTTTGAGAATTTATTGTTTATATTTTCAAAAATTTCGAGAGTCACATGGCTTGAATACATGAATTGTAAGTTGTTTTTGATGAATATTATGATGTTATATTGTTATATTATAATGTTTAAGCATAGTGAAATTTTATAGAATTTTTATAAAAATGTTTGGTAATTGTTGCTAAGAACCGTGAACCTTGAACCATCATACATTGATGTAGGATTTAATTATGATTGGACTTTATGTTATAATTATGTTATAAATTGATGTTGGGGCCTTCTTTAATTTAATTAGAATTTTAGGAAATTGTTTGATAATTTTTAGAAAAAAATTTCGAGACCTATAGTAGTAATATAGGTGATGTCCAAATTTCCTATAGTTAATACTAATACATATTAATGATCCTAGGATAATATAATACACTAATACGTAAAACGACATTTTATAAGAATATCTCATTGTGAGAAAAGATTTCATAATTGAAATCATTTTATCGAAAAACGTGAGTATACGTTGAACGTTTAACCTAAAGGGTTGAAATGAGATAGTAGAACATATCTCGTCTCTATCGAAATACGAGAAGTAGTTAGTTAAAAATACGCGTTGAAACGACGTATTAAAATGAGTTAAGGAATTCGAGTTATTATTTTATAAATTATCAAAGTTTAGTTAAACTTTGATATTCTCGAAAAACGTGCCAACGTACTAAACATAGTTTTTACGTAAAGGTGGGACATGATCGTGAACGAGCAACGTGGAAAAGAAATCGTATTTGATAATCGAAGAACGATAGTCCAGGTGGGCTTTACTCTACTCAAAAAGATCAAATGTTTTATTTACGATACTTTATTCGCAAGAAATGTTGATGAACTGGTTTATTTAATTACCTGCCCAAAACTGTTTATGTTTTATGTATGTATCCTATCCATATTCGAATTGTGAATGTTGTTGGGTAGCTCCCAACATATGAAATTGTTGAATTCGTATCCTTGTAAGTACCCACAAGGATGATCGAGAATTGTATCTGTCTTCGGAGTGACAAGGATTTTGTGCACTATTTTGTGTTGTGTCTTTGAAAGGGTGCTCGGCAACACGGCGTTCGAGAGAGGCCTCCTCCGACGCAAGGGAAATGGTTATGAGGTGAATTGATGGAATTATTGAGATATGTGGGATAGGATATGGATCATACATACAAGGAAAAATGTCCGCCGCATTTAATATTTATGGAAAATGACAGAAAACGTTTAGTAAACACGAGTATTTCAATTAAAACCTCGTGTGTTACTGTGATGGGGCAGTGTAATTTAAATTTGATAATTGTTTTGGCAATGAGTCCACTGAGTGCATTCTTGTACTCAGCCCTGCATGTTTGTTTTAAATGTGCGAGTCGAAAAGATGATGATGGGGAGGTGTTGAGCGGTTGGAGTACTTTTGTTGTTAATATGTTTATTAAACACCTTGAATACACATCGTCATATGTGTATTCACATGCTTCTCCGCTGCGTTTTGAATGTTATGTTGTGTCTTGAATGTTGACATTTAAATCCTCCGCAGCGTTGAACCCTTTTGATTAAGAACTCGAACCCTTGTTATATGTAAATTATATGCGCCTTGTACATAAGGGTCAATTTCGTAGTTCACTTGATGTTTATTCCATAATCCTTTGCTTAATTCTTTTAAATGTTCTATAATTAATGTTCCCGCCGGTCCTCGTTAACGCCCTTAGGGTTGAGGGTCATACAATAAGTCTCTGGGTCCTTTCATAAGAAAGTTTACACAAAGAAGCATTCTTGATCAACGCATTCCAAAACTTAAAGATTCTCCACAGTCCTTACCCACTTTTGCTTCGACGGGACTACCACCGTGAAGTTAGGTGGGTTCGACGAGAAAAAGTTCACTATTTTTCCTGTTCGGGGGAGAGGATTCACGATCATAAAGGTTTTGTTCAGGAAGGTTTTGGGGAGTGATTTGACTTGCTCTTTCTTCCAGGTTCTGATTTCTTCGTCGAGGAGGCATTCTAATTTCAAAAGAAATTTATTATTTTTCAACAGTTAATAAAATATCAAACAAAGGAAAGGGATTTTAATATGCAATAAAATATAATCATCAACAAAAGGTAAAGACATAACCATTTAATCACATCATAGATAAGAAAACAGTTTATAATTTACAAGAAAATTGCCTCATTGAGGACTTTTACACACAGGTTAGTTTCATAATTACAGGCTGGTAGTTCCGCTTTGCATTACTTCCTAACTATTCACAACCTTCACTTATCTTCCTAATCTTTCCCATTCTCCTCTGGATCCTCTTCTTCTTCGGAAACGTGAGTGTGATCAGCAGCTGTATTAGCAGACTCTCCTTGCAAGAGAAGGGATGGGTTCGACAACGAAAGCATTTCATTCATAGACAAAGGTTATAGGTTAGAAGTGTCAACGGACGCTTGTTGATTAAACTCAAGTTCTACCTCAGTGGAAGACATTATCGATGGAATTTCAGGAAGAGGAGATAGGGGTGGGGAAGGGGTTTTCAGTGCAAATGGTTGATCAAATAAATCTAGATCATCTAAGGTCCACTGAGGTCCGAGAGAAAACAAATTATCATCATCATTACAATACTCATATTTAGGACTGGCTCTAACACGCTCATGAGATACAGGTTTAATTCTTTTACTTTTTGGATCAAGGATATCATCTAGAATTTGATGAACTGTAGGGATAAAATAATCAAAGGGACGGTAAGGAATGAGTGGAGGATTTTCCCCGTCCTGTATTGGTCTTTAAGGATTCTTATGAACTTCTTAAGATTACCAGTAATTCTACACTCCATATCAGGATGCACATAATCGAGAGCTATTTCGGATGCCCATCCCCTCCAGTCAGGAGGCAAAGCTTCCACCAGTTGAAGCAGCCCGTCGAGCTCGGTCGTTCCACACTTCAGAACCGATCGCCACATGACCTTGAAATGATGAAGGAAGAACTGCATGCCTATTATGGTCTCATTCGTAGAGCATAAAATTTGTTGATATCTCCTAAGCCCAACGGTCTATAAGCAACGTTCTTTCGAGCGGTAGCTTATGTCCTTACCATCCTATAATCAAGTATCACTTCTATACCAGTTAGAATAACATAACTTCTTTAAGAGAAATCACATACATACTACATCATAAGATTCATCATAATCACATTTCATTCACATATGCACAACATTCACATCTCACTTTACCTGGTTGAGCTGAAGAGATGGGCTGGACATTGAGCTTTTACCAGTGACTTAAAGGTTTACAAGAAAGGTTGGCTCAGGAAAAGAAAAATTTATAGGATCAAAGCGAACAAATGCTCTGATACCACTCTGTCACGACCCGACTAATTAGTCACTTAATTAACTAAACAATCAAGCCGTGACGGGATTACTTAAGGATAATCTTTCAATAAAAGAGTGGTTTAGAGAATAAGTTTTCAAAATAAACGGACAATATAACGTTTGTAAATAGAGTAAGCCAACCTGCATACAGAAGATAACCAACAACAGCAATATTCACAAACGAGAACATAACCTTGGAAATACATATATAGAAACTTTTGAAATATTTACGAGGTTTATCAAAAGTACGGTTTCACATTTTTCAAGGCTAACAGAGGAAGACTAATGAATGTCATGTATGAAGACATGACACTCGACCACAAAAGTTCGCAGAAGAAAACAAAATAACTTTTCACTCGGTTCAGCCACGCCTCTTCCATGCTCAACCTGCAACATAAAACACTTATGGGCTCGAGTACCGTAAGTACTAAATGGGTAAATGATATCATAATATTCAAAACTTATAATCTTGTTCAACTAAACTTTTCTTTCAAATAACTTTTAGAAATCAGAAGTTTGATTGTTCATAAGAAACATTTATCCTTATAACATATCACCTCAATTTATTTTTTTAAACATACCGGCATCACATACCCGAGTTGGTCCCAAGGATCACAACTACGGTCATACCTATCTACGCTATTCGGTAAGGAAGTAGGCCTCCCAAGCACCATGGTCGGCTACATGGGCAAGCTCACACCATCTACCTGCACAAGACATAACAATTTCCTCACCGTAGATGGGTAATTGTCGTCATACCCACAATGTGGTAAAACATTCATTTTCAACATACTCATCATGTGGTGATTAAAATACTTTCATGATAAAACAAGCCCATAAAATATCATAAGTTTTGCTTCAAAATAAATTTGTAACATTACCCACCTCGTGACGTCTAATCCAATAAGTTTGTTTCCTCGTTCTTTACCTCCCGGTTTCCTCTGCTTGATCCTTGTAACATAAAATTATTATTGACTTTAGTAATCTTTCTTACTTATTTATACTATTAGTAATCAATTAAAATCTAAAACATCTTATTCATATCAAATTCTACCGAAATTTCGTAAGGCATAGTAACATCTGTAATATGTATAGCCCAAATACACCAAACTACAACAATATCATCCCAAACTCCCCAATATCATCAATATATGCTTAAATATACATTTAGGAATTTAAAATAAGTTTAAACTCATTCATTTATACTTTAATCGCTTAATGTCCTTCAACCACGATTTATAAGATTTCAATATTTTAATATCCACAATCTATTAATGATCAAATATCATATAATCATACTCATTTATCATCAATGATCATAATTCCATCATCCATTCAAGTCTTGATTAAAATTTCTCACATAAAATCATAACCTTTACTAAACTTTAATTTTCTAACTTTTGATACCTATGTTCAAAAATTCCCATAAATTCTACTTGGGCATTATTTTTATCATAGATCTCAAATATCAACTCAAATATATCCAATAAAATCAAGAAATCAAAGTTCAACATATACCCTTCATTTTCAAAAATTTAGGTTTATTAGTATATGGTTGAATTAAATTCCTATAAATTTATTTTATACATTATTCATATCCCTAAGCATGATTATCATGTTAAATTCATCAATAAAAATCAAAATCATTAAGTTCCTACTAATCCTTATTTTAAAAAAATTTAGGAAATTTAATAAGCATGGTTTAATTTTTAATTTCTTCATTCATATGATGTTTATAATCATCCCTAAACATATATTCAAGCTTAATTCAATCATATCATAACATATGAATCATATCCAAAATTTAGGGTTTAGGTACCATTCTTGAATTTCTAATCTTCGTGAATTTAGACAATTTAAAACTATAGAACATGTTATTTATGCATAATAAACATACTTAAACCAATAAACATAACAAAATTTAAACAAATCAACCATAATCATTCACCCATAATTTTCGAAAATTATGGGAGTATAAAACATATTTTTCATGAATTTAAATTACACAAACTTAAGTTAAATCAAGGAATTACCTCACTTGGAATGATTATCCCTTAATTTCACCCTTGATTATGGATTAAAATTGAAGTTTAAAATTTTGTGTGTGCTCTTATGTGTGTGTGCCGAAAATGGAAGAAAAATAATGGGGTGGAAGATGATATATTACATGTATTAGGTTTCTAGAATGTTAATTTTAATTTAATGTACATTTATTCCTAATTTCAAAATAATTAAACACAAATTTCAAAAAAATTATAATTACACCTCCAATTTCACTAATTCCATACTTTAATATAATTTAATTAATAGGATTATATTTCAATTAAATTATAAAATCTAATACAACTTATATTCATAATTTAATTTAGATTCATATAGTATAATTTAAATCATTTTATATAACAAAATTTAATTCATTACCATAATAATTCTCAATTTTCGAAAATTTACATAAATAAATTCTTTTATCACTAATTATTGCTAAATAAATTTATTTAAACAAATTAATAGCTTGAATAATAATTCATTTCATTTTATAAGAATATATCCATATAAAAATAATTAAAGCATTTCATAGCTTAATTTCTAATTAATAGCATTTTTCATGCAAACATACATTAATAAACACATAATTCACATTTATCACAATTAAACTCATTTCTAATAATTCTCTACATTTTCCGATTCCATATAATCAAGTCTTAAATTAATCGGATTCATACCGATTAATATTTCACTATATTAAAAGCTATTTAAACCTTTAATAATATTTAATTAAACTTTATTAATCACTATAAAATTTTCGGGCTACTACATTTATCATCTAATATTCATATGAATAATTATTACTTGCAGTGTAACTATCTTGAAAATTTTATGATATTAAAAAATATTGGTTAAAACTATAATGTAGATTCGAATAAAACATAATCTAAAGATCATTAGTAAAAATATAACATTGCATAAATAATAATAATAATAGTAATAATAATAATAATAATAATAATAATAATAATAATAATAATAATAATAATAATAATAATAATAATAATAATAATAATAATAATATGATCTCTTCTAGTATGTGTGTGTGTGTGTGTGAGGGTTAGCATAAGAATCATTTTTATTGTGAGAACGTGAGAACCAAAAAATGATGAATTCACTGTGAAAGTTGATAAATCCGTCGGGAAAGTTATTGAATCCAAAAACATCAAAAAAATAGAATTTCGTCCCTCATGGGATTCGAACTCAAATGAAAAATATCGAATTTTTAAATTCAATAACTTTCACAACAGATGCATCATCTTTCACAACGAATTCATTTTGTTCATAACGAAATTTTATGGTTCTTAGATTTCACGTTAAAAATAATTGTTATTTGAACATAACTCTCTCTCTATATATATGGAGATGTTTCAGGTAGGAAATGATAATTTGGTAGGAAATGAGAATGAATTTGTGCCTTTGATTTGCTGGATCAATGGTTGATATTTAATTTCGATTATGCTACAGTTTTATGTTTTGTGTGCTACGCGGATTAATATGCATCACTAGAACCCTTCTTGTGCTACGCTGCAATGAAAGTATGTTAAACTAATATATTTAGCATATGTGCTACGAATGAATGAAATATATGCTAAACTAATATGTGTAACATAGTAATTCTGATTGTGCTATACAAATATGAAAGATGTGCTACTATTCTTATTTCCAACACTAAGGAGTTTTTTCACCATAACCCACGCTCTCTATATATAGTGTTATATATATAACGACATATATGTGAGCATGGAAACATGGTGGATACTAAAGTAACTATACCTCGCATCCATCTTCATTACATATTATTGGTAATTATCTCTGTCTTTGTCAATTACTCATTACGCGTTGCTCATCCAAAATTAATTTTGGAACAAGTATCTATTAGGGTTTGTTAGAGTCTGTTATGTTTAGTCAAAGTTTGTTAGAGTTAGTTGTGTTAGTTAAAGCTGCTAGCTGTGTGGGCTTCCATCTGTATATAAGCATGCACGCATGCTATGTCATATCATTATTCAAATATTAAAATTTCTCTCTACTCTATATTCCCCTTGCTTTGTTTAGATCTAACATGGTATCAATCGCCAGTTAATGATCTTCAAAAATTCTGCAAATCTTCAAGTTTTTCTACAAATTTTTTTAGATCTTCTCTGTTTCTGCAAATCTTCATATCATTCTTCACACAGCTACATCTATCCTTCTTCTCTATTATCATGGATAACCGCTCTTCCACTCCACATCTACCTCATTTCCCATCCATCATCAACCTGGATCGCAACAACTATGCGTTTTGGAGAGCTCAGGCACTTTCGCCATTCGCCATGGATTTTATGAGTTTATTGTCTCTCCTATGGTGGCACCTCCTCCCTATCTATCATCTTCCTCCGGTCATGATCATCTAAACCGAATCCAGATTATGCTCAATGGATTTGTCACGATCGCTTTTGCTTAGCCGGTTCTTGGCTTCCATTGGTGAATCAATGCTAGGGCATGTGGTTCGTTGTGTCGTGATCCGAATTCGGAATGTTCTTGAGCGCTATTCATGTCTCAATCCAAGGCGCACATCATGCAACCACGCCTTCTTCTTCAATCTACAAAGAAAGGTGTTATGTCCGTAGAAGATTTTTTTTCTGAAAATGCGTGGTTTCGCCGATCAACTCTCTGCAGCTTGGTCAACTCATTCCGATGATGAGCTTATAATGTATATCCTCTCGGATTTGGCCCCGAGTATGAAGCGTTGGTGGTCAACATGTTGAACAAATCAATCTCGAATCTGCAGGAGTTCTGATTTGCTTTTCAAGCTTATGAGATTCGTCTTCAACAACAACAATCATACATCTTTGAGCCATACGCTAATGTGGCTTTTCGTGGAGGTGGCCGTGGCACTTCTTCAGCCGTGGTTTTGGATCTAGACTCGAGGAGGTTTTTCCGAACAACACCGGAAAAACTATTGTCTGTTAACTTTGTGGTCAAGACCGGTCATGTGGCAATCAAGTGCTTCAAAAGATTTGATGTTCACTTCATCGACAACTCTAATCCTCAGGCTTTTCTCTCGATTCCACATGCATTTCTATTGCGATTCTTTCTCTCATGATACGGTTTCGGAGATCCTACTTGGTATGTATACGGTGGAGCCACCACTCATATCACAAATGATCTACGTAACTCGCTATAAGCTCGACTATACTTGGCTCAAAAGAACTAGTAGTGGGTAATGGTTCATCTCTCCCCATAAACTCTATAGGTGCTACATCTTTCTCTCACCTATTGTTACTCATCAATCTCACGCTTCTTAATAACATTCTTTATGTGCCCCAAATAACCAAAAATCGCTCAAGATTTTCAATTCACTAAAGATAATCATGTCACCATCGAGTTTGATCATTCTTCTTGTTTTGTCAAGGACAATCAAACCAATCAAGTTCTCACGACGGGCACTCTCTAATGGATTGTACCACTTGATCTGTCCACTTTCTACAAGACTTCTCTCGCTCAAGTTCTCGCAAAATCAAATTCTTGTAATCCATCCAAGTCTTGTAATCTGTCTCTGTCCACTGAAACTTTAAATTCATCTCATGTATCTTCCTCTTTTCTTTGGTGTTTGTAGTACTACCTTGAATAAATTGCATCAAGCTTTAGGTCATCATGCTCCCAAAGTTCTTGCTCAAATATGTACCAATCTACATATTCCTTTATCGATCTCAGATTAAATTTCGTAATGCATGCAAACCGGGAAAATGCATCAATCCTCACATATCTCAACCTATAAAACTTCTCAATCTTTTGAACTTATACACTTGATCTATGGGGTCCCGCCCACACTACATCTCTCATCGGTTACAAGTATTATATCATTTTGTGGATGACTTCACAAGATTCATGGATCTTTCCTCTCACTCTCAAATCAAGCTCCTCTAGTGGTCACCCAATTTCTTGCTTACGCTCGAACTCGATTTTCTGTCACCATCAATGCTCTCCAAAGCAGTTGGGGTGGGAATTTAGCTTCTAGTAGGTCATCTTAAGTCCCTAGTATTCATTTCCAACATCCATGTCCCTAAATTCATCCTCAAATGGGAAAGTAGAAAACACCAACATATAGTTGATCTCGGGCTCACTTTGTTAGCTCAAGCTTCTTCCTTTCAATTCGGTGGGATGCCTTTCAAGTGCAGTGTATCTCATAAATCGCTTACCTCACCCCATGTCTCACCACGGATCTCCATTTCAACTTCTTTATCACAAGGTTCCCGATTATAAATTTCTAAAAGTGTTTGGGTGTGCATGCTTTCCCTATCTTAAGCCATACAATCAACATAAGCTGCAATTTAGATCTGCAAAATGTTTATTTCTTGGATATAGTGACTCTCACAAGGGCTACAAATGTCTCAGTTTAACCAAACGTCTCTATATTGCAGTTACTATTCACTTCAATGAAAGTGAATTTCCTTTTCCAGCACTTTTCCCTCCATCTAATCAACCCTCTGCAGCATCCCCATCTCCTCTCATTCTTCTTCCTATTCTTCCTCTAGCCACACTTTCTCCTCCTGCTTCTCCTCTCCCTACATCTTACCATTAATCTCTTTTCCATCATCACCTACCTCGTGATTATTCCTCTCCTCCCTCTAGTTCATCTCCATCTCCCGGTCTATCATCCCCACCAAATAATCCATCTCCATCACCGGTCTATCTCCACCATAGAATAATTCATCTTCATCACCACGCCTACTTTACTCAAATCCAAAGATTCCATGGTTACCGTGTCAAAATGGAATCTTCAAACCAAGGTTTATCTGCTGCTTCTCATTACCACCGCTTTTCATCGAGCTAGTTATGGTTGCTTGTCGATTCGGTACTAGTTATGAAGCTTTCATTGTCACTTCTATCAAGGATTTGCTTCCACTTTTCCTCTCTTCCTACCTCGTGGAAGAGGCGCTAATCACCCCGGCCGGTTTGAAGCTATGAACAATGAAATGGCGCCTTAGGCATCAAATGAACTTGTTCCCGGTTCCTCCTTCTCCTTCTCATAAGCTTATCAAGAATAAATGGGTGTTTAGAGTTAAAACTCTAGATGATGGTGCTCGGATAAGCTCAAGGCCGACTTGTTGCTAGGGTTTTCAAGGAGTTGCGTGGGTGGATTTCTTGAAACTTTCATCTGTTGTAAAGCCTCCACCATCGACTCTTGTTCTCTCTGTCGCTACACATGGTCTGGTCTATACAATGATTGATGTGCAAAATGCTTTCTTAAATGGTGATTTGGTAGATACTATATACATGACTCAGCCCCATGGTTTTGAGGATTCTGCTCATCCTGAGTATGTTTGCAAGCTTCAGAAATCCCTCTACGGTTTAAAGCAGGCTCCCAGAGCCTGGTATGATAAGCTTCGAAGTTTTCTCTACTCCATCAACTTCAAGAGATCTACCTACGATTTTCTATGTTTTACGTAAGAGAAAAAGGTGTGTTTCTCATCATTCTCATTTATGTTGATGATATCTTGGTGATCGGTGATGATCCCGATGCGCTCGCTTTATCATCACCAATTACACGACACGCTTGCGCTTAAGATTCTTGGTGAGGTGCATTATTTTTTGGGTATTGAAGTGGTTAAATGCAAATCTTCCTACTCTTTGTGTCGACAAAATATCTCACCGAGCTCCTCGCCAAAACTAAATACGGGTTCTTGCAAGCCTCGCTTCACAATCGATGGCTCCAAACACTAAACTTTCTAAGTTTGTTGGTGACTCCTTTCCGATCCTTCTTTATATCGTAGACCGCTGGGGCTCTTCAATATCTTACCTCACCGGCCGATATAGCTTTTACAAGAACAAGCTAAGTCAATTCCTTCATGCTCCTACATCCGAGCATTCGAATGCTTGTAAACGCTTGTTGAGATATCTCAAAGGTTCTCGCCTCTCTATCTCTTCGCTCAACCCTCGTCCCATTGCAACATTGAAAGCTTTGTTGATGCCGATTATCTTTGGTTGCCTCGACGATCGACGTTCCACCGAGGGTACCGTGTTTATTTTGGTGGCAATCTTGTCATATGGAGCTCAAGAAACAACGGTTGTATCACGGCAAGCAAGCAGAGTCGAATATGTGGCTCTTGCTAATGTGACTATCAAATATTATGGCTCCAATCTTTGTGTTATGAGCTTAGAATTTCTACTACGACTCCACATCGGGTTTGGTGTGATAACACTAGTCCGTAGCTCGTCACCAATCCTGCTTTTCATGCCCGCACTAAACACATTGAAGTAGATATTCATTTTGTGCGTGAAAGGTGCAAGATCGGATCATTGAGGTTGGTTATGTGCTGTTCTGTCGATCAAATTGCGGATTTATTCACCAAACCTCTACCGAACTACGCTCGCATGTTACAAGACAAGCTCAAGCTTTCCTTTTCTCGTGTTCCTAGTTGAAGTGTCAACCTTTTTTGGTGTGTATTCGGGTTTGTTAGAGTCTGTTATGCTTAGTCAAAGTTTGTTAGAGTTAGTTGTGTTAGTTAAAGCTGTTAGCTGTGTGGGCTTCCATCTGTATATAAGCATGCACGCATGCTGTGTAATATCATTATTCAAATATTAAAATTTCTCTCTACTCCATATTCCCCTTGCTTTGTTTAGATCTAACAGTATCGAGCTCATCCATTAACATTCTTAATTGTCTTGTTATCCTTTTAATTAGCCATTCGTTTAGGTCACAATCTTAGCTAATACTCAACTTCAATCATTTTACTTGAGATTGAGTTTAATAACTTTATTTTAAAATTCTCGTTGGATACGACCTAAAAGATCACATCGTATAAAAGAGAAAGTGAAAATGCAATATATTCAATATGAATGCATTTTATTTTTTAATAACCATTCAAACGATTGACTTCTAATTTTTATTTTAAAGATATATCAGTTTCTATCTTCATTATGCCTCTCCTCTAGTTAAAAGAAAAAATAAAAGCACGAATGCAACTTAATGTGCTACCCGTCCATATATATGGTAAGCACGTCGAATTTTATTTTACAAAAACTTATAAATTCTTATAATTTTTTAATTGTTTATAGTTCTGGATCTCAAAGAAGAATTGGTTATAGTTCTTAATTCTTAATGAATAATTATTCGTTACCAAGAGGTCAATTCTAATTTATAACTATTAAATAAGAAATAAAGTTGATAACTATTTATTAACTAATTATAAAATTCATGATGAGCTTATTTAACTCCCTTACCGATTTACTGTGCCACTTAATCAATTGTCGGTAAAATTATATCCAAAGCTATTCTAAAAGTAGACAGCTTTTTTTTTTTACCACAAACGACAAAGTATATCGAAAATTAGACAACTCACATGATATATCTTTCCCCCTTTCTTGTTGGAGAAAGTAACTTACCCAGCAATCATTATTATTTTTCATATGATCAATCACTATTATTACTTATGTTATATTTGCATAAATATTATGTGATGATATTACAACAAAAATACATTGTTCTTCTTAAAATAGATCCGTCTTATGAACACGCCGTGGCGTATTAACGATAGATATCATGACACGAAAAAAATATTACAGAGAAAAATAGAAAAGTCAGCATAAATAAAATTAATGAGGGGTGATTTTAAAGAAACTTTCTATCTATGCTAAAAGCCCATCAATTATTTTCAGGCGGAAAAGTGTGTGTTTGAGAGAGAGAAGAGTATTGATGTACATTGTTTGCCAGAGCAGAAATAGGAGCCGCTCATACACTCACGTTGTTCCAATACACCTTTTGTCTCTCTCTCTCTCTCTGTCAAAATTCAAACTCAAACGGCGTTTCTTAGGTCAATTTATATTTAGTGCTCACGTCGTCTTTTAAATTTGTTTTTTTTCTTCTGTTATCACAAATTTTGATAAAACTAATGAGTGTAAAGTATATTGTAAGGAATATTATGGGAATAGAGAAAATGAGTCATAAGTGATTTTTTTAAAATAAATAAGTTGATTGTGGATAAAAGTTATGAAATTTATGTAAAAGTTATATCTATAAAAGTAAAGTATTTTTTTTATAAACGAATTAAAATGAAATTAAATGAATATTTTTTAAAGATGGAGTGAGTAATTCCTTTTCTCTAATAAAACTATACCTTATTTTCCCTTTTTTGCATTTTTTGATAAGTCCCATTAAGGATATACTGGTGTAAAGGGAGGAGGGAGAGAATACATCAGTTAGGTAAATTTGAAAAAAAAAATCTTTTCACAAGATTGACTGACTGACTGACTACTATGGAGTAATTGATCGTAATCAGCGATTCGATCTGGTGTCGATCTCGATAAGAAGAGTTCAGATCGAGTGATATCGCTAATAAACCCACCGATTGTCGAGGGAGTCGCTTAGTTAGGCGATAAGCGATGTGCTTGTGGAATGTGGTGGTTACTGTATTTGCCTTATTAAAAACTTAAACTAGCGTGAAAACACTTAGTTAAATATGGCTTAGTCAGTTTTTAATTTTTCTCATCAGTATCAAACTGATACTGATATAATATTTTAAAACGATGTTATGCTATTGTGTGCTGGTGATGACAATTCAATAATATGTAATGTAAATACGATACATAGTATAAAGAACTGAAAGTAAATTACACTGGTTTTATGTGGTTCGGAGATATCAACTCCTACATCGACAGACTGATTGCTTAGTCAATTCACTAACTGAGATTTAGTATCGTTTACGGATACAAGATATAAATCTAGATATAGAGTTAACCTTATTGTATCCCATCAAACTTGGCGTTCTTCCTACGCTTGCTGGTGCTAGGAAACCTCTGTCTGCTTATGGGTGCAGTCGACCTAAACCTCTTGCTTACAGGTGTAAGATAACCAAGCTTTCAGTAACTAACACTTTGTTGCTTACTTGTCGAAACTTCTACTTAACCTTGGGTTTTTGTAGAGGGGTATTCCAACTAAAAACTGAGTTGTCACATGCGATAAACTCATGAATTTTAGGCTTGAGATATACAAAATAGAATTATAGAACTTAAAGGAGTATATGTTGAAACGTTGAGCTGATAAATATATTTGAGCTCTTAAGGTTTGCTGAAAACATTGTTTGCTCATTTCTTCGAAAACGCTAGTTAAATGTTCTTGAGATTTGAGCTTTGAATGCTTGAGAATATTCGTATGCACAAAGTTTTGTAACCTTCAAAGTTTTGATTCTGCGCGTATTTATAGAAGGGACAGAAAATAGTTGTCACAGCCCGATTTGGCTAAACCTTACCGGACCGCAACTCGGGTTCGGGTCAAGTGAATATGAAAAGAATAAGGTTTCCAATTCCTTTCATCTATGAAGAAATATAGATGTTTCAAACAGAAACGAGAATCATGATGGAGCAAAATAGCTTATATATATAAGAAGGTTTCAAGGTTTCAACAAAACAGCAGCTTTTACAAAGCTTTACATAGTAACAAAATGATAACAGAGTATCAAGAGTTTGGCAGCGGAATAGAACGTGTGAGACATGCATATGGAGATGCATTCTCAAGGCGAACCAAAAATACTTCATATTACTTCGACAAAGATTCCGCTCAACTCCCGCCTGCTCCATCATCACCAACTCGCACATTTAAAAAAAAAATATGCGGTCGAGTACAAATAATGCACTCGGTGGACACATTGCGAAAACATTTTACTTTACGAAATATTTTATCGCCTCATCACAAGAAGACATAAGGGTTTTGTTTTAAAAGGCCTTGTTCTTACAAAATACATTTTCAATACTTTCTCAAAGTCGATCGCAGTCATTTTCATATCACAACAACCACAACGATATTCCAAGTCGACTATGGATAACGCGCCGGAGGAGGCCTCCTTCACCCGGACGCAATCGATCGCAACCGCGATTCAGAAAATTGATCGCAACCGACGATTCAAGCCTGATCGAACTGCGATTCGACTAAAGTGTACACAACCTTAGCTAGGCTTTCTTCCTTACTCCTCTAGCATAGATCCGACCAGAATCTCCTCGTTGCCCTGTGCAACCCGAATGGACATATACAAAACATAAAACATTTTCTCGGCGCATAATATCGTATCTCAAAAGTTTTCAAGAAACAAGACAAGAATAACAAGAAACATTTTTCAAAATGCTCATAAAGGTTTTGGTAAGAAAACCCACCTCGAGAACTTAAAGTTCTTAGGTCACTTAGTGGTTTTACTTTCCGCTTATCCTTTCCTTCGAGTCAAACCTTATCAACGAAGAAACGAGATTTTAGCATATCATCATGCCGTAAGATTCATCGATCCGAACCAACGCACGTACTAGCCTTCCATTCATTCCTTAGTTCAAATCGTCGACGTAACGCATTTAATCTTAATTTCATATCTAACGCCGCCACGTATCGACTTTACTTATCGCCTTTATGTTTATACTCAAATTCTACATATTCACGCACATATTTCTCACGCCTCAACCTTTCACTTATCATATCGCATGATTTTCATATCACGTATCACGAGACGTCATATTCTTTCGCTTTTCACAATTTTGAAAATTCCATATATATATATATTTTGAAAATCTTAAGTATTTCACATAATATGTTATTATCATCATATATCAATAATATGACATAATATTCAACATATACAACTCAGACATCAATATTTCATGCTTTAGTACATTTCGAAATTTCCATCTCATAATATTTCATATTTTTCCAAAGAATTCCACATAAAATCATAGAATTTCAATCTTGAACAACTATCATTATTTTATGTTCAAAACAACAATTAAATTCATGTTCATCAATATATAACCTACATAATTTTGACTATGGTCTTTAGTTTCATAACATGCCAAACTTTGTAATAAACTCATGATACATGCTTATAACTATCATATAAACGTATTTAATTCATAATTTCGACACATAGCATAAATTTCACGTATTTCACATAATTTTTCGAAAGCATGTAACAAAACATATCACATATGATTTTCTAATATTTTTGCATAAAATAATAAGAATAGTAAGGTTTCTAACCTTCTTAGTCGATTTTGATCGACGTCGGCGACGTTTTTCTTTCTAGAATCGGAGATCACTTGGAGGATACTCTCTAATTTTTTTCTCTCTATTTTCTCTCCTATTTCCTCTCTTTTTTCGGTTATGATGTTATGGGAGGGGTAACCTCCTATTTATAGGAATTATGGGATGATTATAATCATTACTTTATAAAGTATCTTAAGGTAAAGTCAAAAATTGCAACCCTAATTATCTTCTTAATTTTCGAACCTAGCAAGTTGTACAAGGGACAAATTTGATCTTATCTTATCTTATCAAATCTTATCATATCTTATCTTTTGAATATTATAACATATCTAGTTGTAAAAATCAAATTTACAACATTTTTTTTTTTATAACATTTTCGGTCACTTCTTTATACAAGACACAAATATTTTATTTTATACTATAGTTTATTATGTTATTTTATTATTTAATTACTATATCTTATAATTATCATAGAATAAATAAATCATCACTTTATATAATATATAAGTAATTTTCGTCACTTTTTAGAACCTTAGGATAAGTTTTATTTTTCTATATCATATACTTTAATATAATTATAAGATAATATCATATCTTATCCTTATCCTAAAGTTTGAATTTTATTTATTATGTTCACATTTGTTCACATTTACTTTTCAAATATTTCAACTACTACAAGACAAAACTTATAGTTACTTATTCAAATTGAACACCTACTCTATCTTATCCTTTAATAATATCTTATCATTATAATCATGACCCCTTATTAATTAAGGCATGATATTTATATTCATTTTCACACTAAATAGTCCAATTTTCGCCCTATGGTAATATGATGCCAAATATTTTATTTTTCTCCAATTAATAACTATATGACATAATAATAATCTTAGATGATAAAATAAATCATAGGAAAATTAATTTAGGTCATTCCTATGTACTTTAGTAAAGTTATCGGCAAATAATTCGAAACTAAGGATAAATTATCAAACTATTATTCTTTGTATAACCAATATTATTTTTATGAGTAATTATGTAAATATATTTATATTATATCATAAAATAAATTTTTGGAATTTTTCTAAGCAATTTCTCAATTTATTCGAAAACTAGGGTTTTATAGGATTAAATTTTCATAAAATTCCATTCTTACCATATTTTATTAATTTCGAAATTTTCATACTTTCTAGGAGATAAGATTGATCTAGAATCATGATATTTATCAAGTATTTAATTAAATAAATTATTTAATACAATAATCACATAAATTGTGATTTTTTCGAAAATTCACATAAAATTACACATAAATTTCGAAATTATGCAAGCTAGGATCCAACACATTATCTCCTATGATACTTATCACATTTCTACACATTTCTAAGAGATAAACATTATCTTTTGCTTAGTCATAACCTTATCTTATCATTTTATAAAATATCATAACATTCTTATCACAAAATGTCATTTTCAAATCCTTATCACATCCACCTCATGCTTGGGTGTTAAAGATAATTATCTTATCATATATTACAAGATAAACATGACAGCTCATCACATAAAATTAAGTGATCACAAAATAAATCACAAATTAATTCTTTATACTCTATATTTTCGAAAATCATCATTTAAATGTGAAAAATATTTCTTTTTCTTTATTAATGTAAATAATATCCCAAATATACTTAAAAACATATTTAAAAATTATTTCGTTCAAATTTTCAAGAGAAATTTCAATTTATTCAAAATCGACAATTACCGACGTTCACTTTCATACTCGTTTCTATCGTACTGTTCCTTCTTTATTTTTGAAATTTTTAAGCCCAGAAATTCGGGGTATTAAAATAGTATCGTTGGAAGGAGCACCAATCACATCATTTTATTTGTCATTTGAATTCTTTCCGCCAATCTTCAGACATCACCGATGTGTTCTCGCAACTCGAAAAGGTCTTCGGCATGTTAGATCTTTCAGATATATGCTATGACACGTAGCGAGTCAAACACTCAAGGTTAAAATGTCTCCGTGTTATTTCAGTTGAGTTGAATCCATGTTTTATCAGTACGTTGAATTCATGTTTGGGCAGTCGAGACTGTTTCGTCTTTTATCAATATATTGGACTCTAGTCTTTTGTCAGTTTTGGAACCCGAGTCAGTATGACACTTTCAGCTTGACGTAGATATAGTCAGCTTTGACTTTTCATCAACCGGCTTAGACCAGGTATTGCCAGCTTTGACTACTTGTCACCAACTTTGACTACTTGTCATCAGTTTTGACTATTGATCAGCAACTTTAACTTCCAGTCGCTAGTTGTGACTTCTAGTACCTAGCTTTAACTTCATATCTTGGCAGTCAGCTGCTGGTATGACATTCATATCTTCGACTTCTTTGCTTACACCAACGCTGAGTCTTCAGTCTCCGATCTTCAATCTTCAGTCTTTTGACGTTAGTCTTCGACTTCACTCCAGTAGCTCTGTTTATTAGAATCGCTATACTTCAGTCTTTAAATATCAGTTGTCCTAACTTCAGTATTCTCTCTTCAGTACGCGATCCTTCAGTTGAGCTTCTATCAGTTGCAATGGTACTGATACTCTAGTTGGCTTCAATATTGCTCGAACTCCTTCAGTATTAGGTCTGTCCAAGTTGGTAGCTCTTATGTTGAAACCTGTAAAAAAACGGCTAACTCGAACAAGTGAGTAGCATAAGTTACATCAACAAGGAAATCATCAGAGGTTTTGAGATCTAATCAAAATGCATAGTTAAGATAAAATTATTCCTAACAAATTAAGCAATTTTTTCAACAATTTTCCCTTTTCAACAACCTATGAATTATACTGAAAACAAACCAGATAAGTAGATAACCAGTTTCAGTAGAAAGACTTGATTCCCCTTCGCAGTGATCATCATTCTCTGCAAATCAGGGTTAGTTCAGTATAATTAGGTTTAAAGCAATTACAGAGCCTGGACAAAGAATTATTACCTTCAGGGCGAACTAGATCAGTTTTATAGATGATAGGTTGCTGAAATTACAAGGATACATCAATTTAAGCAAATCAGCAGCAAACATATACAGTTCTATTACATTCAATAAGATCAGTTCATCTTCTCCTCTTCTACATCTTCTCCTTGTCAGTAAGCTATCCATACATGGCAAAAACCCTCACGACCAACTTCTTGAATTCCTCTAGCTGTTGCAGTGGATCTATCTTCATCAGTTTGGCAATTACCAGGGACTCTCGTTCAATTTGGGCATGATCCACAAAGTTTTCTCGCATTGGAGGTAGGGATGACTTGCTTCGAGGTGTTTGCAATCTCGACGTCTTTGGCATCTTCGCATCGCTTATGAACCTATCAATGAAAGGTTTGTCTCAGTATACTCTAGTAGGAAATTTCTGAAACTATCAGTCGCGAGTTCGGTCTCTTCAGGTAAATCCATCAGGTAGTAGTACCACATGATGAACTCCACCTTCAGTTGCCCTCATCTGTCATTCAACTCGGTCGGGCGTATTTGTCAATGTGGGGCCTGGCTCCCGCAACTATCGACATCTTCAGAAGTGATTTCCTTTAGAATCGGCTTGGCGTTCTCCTCTTGCGGACAATTGCTCTTCTTTGCGATGTAGTAGCTGACCTCTTCTGCGTGTCTCCCATCAGTTTCTTCTTACCAACTTGCGCCTCTTGCTCCACCATGCTGCCAGTTGGGTTGGATCTCACACCTGTAGAGAAATACGATTTTACCCTCTTTCCGGGGATCTATCTTGGATGTTTAATTTACCATACATTGATTATATACCTAGCATGCATCCATATAATTAATTGCAACATATTGATGTTTACTCGTGTTTACCTGCGAATTTCTTGGATATAAGATCAATTGCAGACTCCAGCTTTGATCTTCTGGACTGCATCCCGGATGCCTATTCAGCAATCCTGAGTGAGAAAGATCTATGGAGATTACTGCAAAAATTCACCTCCTACTTTTTCTTTACAATTTTCGAAAATCACAAATGAATGAATATGATTATTCTGATTTTCTCTCACCTTATATTTATAATGCATTCATAGAATCCTATTTAGATAGAATCTCTGCATATCTAATAAATACAATCATATATTTGCAGATAAAACATGTCTAGAATAATTATCGTTTGATATCCAATAATATCAGATAGTATCTCTCAATATCTAATAATATCAGATAATATCTCTTGATATATAATGATATCAGATAATATCTTTTGATATCAGATAATATCTACTAGATACTGGAGAATTAGAACAGAGTCTCAGTGGGACTCTACTAGGATGGGTGAATTTATCAACAGCAACAGGCCTTGATGGGTCAGCCCAGGGATCAAACTGCAAGGAATAAAGATCGGCCTAAAATGAACTAATTTTCTTATGCTCAGCCCAAAACATAAATTAATTCATAAATATTTATTCATTCACTAGAGAATAAATGTTGGCTTGTCCCTTTATTATCGAAGTTGAGTGGGCTTGCACTTAGACTTACGAATCCTCGTATTTAAGATATCGCACGTCCATTAATTATTTATAACATTTTGACTGCTTAAAATAATTAATCTCTTTAATTGTTTAAGTAGTACCACTCAACCTTATTATTGTACTTGAGCTAACTCAACCTGCGCAGGTTTAGTACAATAAAACTTTTGAGCTCCTTAAGGGGACGTCATCATCCTAAACGGATACGGTGACTCGATACAAGTAACTAGCATCAGATGCGGAGAATTTTGGACTATCTCATGTAACCATCACCCATAACAAGTCAAAAATGATCAATAACTCATACTCACCTAAAACCTAATCGGGGTTTAGATCAACGTAAAGTCACCGAGATCAAGATTCTTCATGACGGTCAGATAGAAGAACTTATCTCACTATGATCCATCAATACGTCAAGACAACCAGTATAGACAAGAAACAAAGTTAAGTCACTTCTTATCTATACTGCAGCCTATATTGACAACTCGTCCTCAAGTTGTCTCAGCTGTGATCCTTTTTATATCTCAATAAGCTTAACCGATCATACAGACTTCTGTGATCTTCTACACACTGTATGATCTAACTTTTGTATGAGATAATGGGACATGCATATGAAATCAAGTAAACAATTCAGATAGGAGATTGTAATAGTGGTAACAGGAAATATTGTAACAAGCTCAACCATTCTGCTTTCAGAATACAAATCCAACAATCTTCCACTTATACTAAAGCAGACTTTTAGTATACAAGGTGTCTCCCTACTAGCTATTACAAACAAAACCATCATTTTTCTTCTCCCACTTCTACAAAAGTTTCCTTTCTTATTTGGTGCCATCTTGCGCAATCCAAGTCCTCGAACATGCTTGTCGTAGACTTTTTGCAACAGGTTCTTCGTGAATGGATCAACTAGGTTGTCCGCAGTACCAATCTTCTATATAATCACGTCACCCCATCGTACAATTTCTCGTATAATATGGTACTTTCTCTCTATGTATTTCGTCACCTTGTGTGTCCGTGGTTCGTTCGAGTTTGCTACTGCACCGAGTTATCATAGTACACTATGATACTCTTAGGCAAACGAGGTACCACATCTAGAACCATGAGGTAGTTCTTGAACGATATCGCCTCCTTAGCAGCCTCATATGCGGCTACATATTCGGCTTCCATGGTGGAGTCTGCAATGTACCACTGCTTTGCACTCCGCCAAGATACGACTCCACCTCCCAAGGTAAACACATAGCCTGAGGTAGACGTCTTCTCATCATGGTTAGCTTGAAAATCCGAGTCTGAATAATCCAAAAGCATTAGACTATCTGTCTGGTAAACTAGCCTAGAATCTCGAGTCCTTTGTAGGTACTTGAGTATATGCTTTACCGCAGTCCAATGAGCTTGTCCAGGGTTAGTGATATCTTGCTACTATGCCTAACGCATAACATATATCGGACATCGTACACAACATTGCATACACGAGACTTCCTACGGCGGAAGCGTAGGGAACATGTCTCATTTCCTCTATCTTCTTTGTAGTCATCGACGACTGCTCCTTAGATAAAGGAACACCATGTCTGAAGGGTAGCAATCCCTTCTTGGCGGTTTGCATGCTAAAACGAGTGATTACAGTATCAATGTAACACCTGACAAGCTCAACATTTTTCTCTTGCGATCTCGGTAAACCTTGATCCCAAGAATGTACACTGCATCTCCTAAGTCTTTCATCTGAAATTGATCGGCTAACCAACTATTTACATCTGATAACAGCTTCACATTGTTGTCAAGTAAAGTGCAAGAAATTCCACGTCACCATTGACATCTAAATGATACACGCAACTCTCTCTAGGAAACTAGGTAAAACCATAGGTTTTTACCAACTCGTTAAAGCGTAAGTTTCATGATCGGAAAGCTTGCTTAAGTCTATAAATTGACTTCTTAAGCTTCCACACTAGATGTTTTTTACCTTTCTTCACATAACCTTTAGGTTGCTGCATATAGATGTCTCGACCTTCCTCAAGATAACCGTTTAAGAAAGCGATTTTCATATCCATTTGCCAAACCTATAGGTTTAAGTGAGCTGCTATGATCAGAAGAATTCTGATGGACTTGAGCATTGTTACAAGTGAAAAGATATCATTATAATCGATGACCTCAATCTGAGTGTACCATTTCACCACAAGCCTGACTTTAAAAGCCGAAACCTCGCTATCAGAATCTCTCTTTCTCTTATATACCCACTTACTACCTATGGCTTTCTTGCCATCTGGTAGAGATGTTTTCTCGTATACATTCATATCTGTTATGGACTCAATTTCTAAGTCCATAGCAGTGTGCCATGCTCTTGTATCTATGTCTTGTATCATCTCGCTGTATGTCCATGAGTCGATTATAGCTTGTTCGCCTACTGGGACTAAATCCGAAGATTCACCCACGAACATAAATCGATCAAGTTGTCACACAACCCTCCCACTATGACGAGGCGCTACTGGCACAATGGAAAACGGTGGATGCAGTAACTTTTGGTTCTATTTCTTGCATAATTTGTTGGGTAGGTGCCACTTGTACAGTCGGTATCCCTAGTGAAACTCGACACACTTCAATCTCTTGAAGTATCTGGTGTCAATCCCTATCACTAGACTCGACATCTTATACCTTTCACGGAATCGATGGTTGAATACGATCGTCTTCTAATTCTTGAAGAATGATTTCAACTTTGGATTTGTGGTTTTTCATGTAGTCCTCCTTCAAGAATCAGGCGTTGGTGTTAATAACGAACTTTTGATCCTTAGGACTATAGAAATAACCACATTTCGATCTTCTAAGATATCCTATAAAAAGCCTCGCGTCAGATCTAGCCTCCAACTTGTCAGCCTTTTTGTTCAGCACATGTGCTTGACTGCCCAATATCCTTATATGGCTTAAACTATGCTTACGCCCAAACCATAACTCGAAAGGGGTCTTGTCTACTGATTTGGACGGTACTAGATTGAGCAAATAAGTGTTGTTTCTAAAGCATACCCCCAGAACAACAATAGGCAAAGTTGCATAACTCATCATTGATCTAACCATCTCTAAGAGAGTCCAATTTCTTTGCTCTGACACACCATTTTGTTGTGGTGTGCCTGGTATAGTGAGTTGGGATGTAATCCCACGCTGCACCAGATAGTCCTTAAATTCATTGCTAAGGTATTCGCCACCGTGATCGTAATCGCATGATGACTTGATACTCTTACCTAGTTTCGTCTCCACTTCCGCCTTAAATTCTTTGAATTTCTCAAAGCATTCAGACTTGCGGTGAAGCATGTATACGTATCCGTACCTTGAGTAATCATCAATGAAAGTAACAAAATACTCGTACCCTTTACGAGCTTGTGTAGACATCGCCCACTGTGTCGAATCGACTAACTCAATACCTTTTTGGCTCTATACCCCATTCGCTTTGATCGATATCTTTCCCTCTATACATGATTCGCAGACTGGGAACGGAGTAACCGTAAACTCACCCAACGCTCCATTCTTAGCCAGTCTTTGGATCCTATTTAGATTGATGTGACCTAATCTAAGATGCCAAAGATATGTGGTGTCATCTTGCGAAGAAAACTTCATCTTCTTATGGTTTGATGTAGTAAATGCAACATAATTATAGGTGTTATGCTTAGTAGAAATAGTATAAAGAGAATTATATAATGTGCCACCACAGATAAACTCGTCATTTCTCATGATAGAAACACCACTATCAAAACCAACTGAATATCCACGAGTAAATAGATTAGAAACCAAAACAAGGTTTTACCGAAACTACGGCACATATAAAACATCTCTTAAAAATAAAATTGTCCTATCAAAGCATAAAGTAACATCTCTGACTACAACGGCCTCAACTTTCACCGCGTTGCCCATGGATATCGTTATCTTGCCATCACTCAACTCCATTGCCCGCACGAACCCCTGTAAGATATAACAAACATGATCAATCGTATCCGTATCTACTACCCATGAATGAGTAGAAAAAGTTGCTAAACATGTTTCCGTTACTAGAGCCAATGAAGTACCTTGAGGCTTGAGCATATGTCACTTAGTCTTCCAATGCCCAGTCTTGCCGTACTTGAAGCACATGTCCTATTTTTTGGCTTTTTCACGCCTCCAGTGACATTTATGTTCTTGCTCCCACTGCTCCCATTGTTCCCTTTGCCTCTACCACCCTTGGCATCCCTCTTTCTCCTTCCACCTTTCGATGGAACATCGGGCCCTTAGATGTGCTAGCAAGGGCATGTGCTTCTTTTCCTATGACGTCTTCCGCTGCTACGAGATCGTTGAGCAACTGACTGAGTGTATACTCGGTCTTGCTCATGATCGCGTTTACATGAAAGTTCTCAAAATACTTGGGCATTGTATTGAGGATGATATCGACATTGACTTCACCGTCGATACCTCCTCCAAACTGATCAAGACTATCCATGAGATGAGTCATGCGGAGACATATTCATAAACCGAACTTCCTTCTTCCATCCTACATGCGAAGATTTCTCTCATCATGTGGAAGCGGACTGTTAGATCCGATTGTCCAAACTTATTCTCGAGACTTGACCATATTTCAGTCGTGTCTACCATCGACTGATGTTGCAGCTACAAGCCTTTTGATATTGTAGCCATCATATAGCACTTGGTCATATTATTTGACTTATGCCAAAGTCTGCTTGACTCTCGCTGCTCATTAGTCGATGCGTCAGTAAGGGCAGCAGGTTTGGGAGTAGTGAGAACAAACATTTGTTCTTCAGCGATAAGAACATACTCCGTGTTTCTTTTCCACTCGATAAAATTTAGATCGGATAAGGGATTTTGTATGAGCATATTGATAATGAGTGTAAGAGACATATCTAAAAAGTAATGTAAACACATAAGCATACGATCGCACATAATTGGTAACAAAAATATTGTAACATTTTGATAAAACAATATTGGTTGAAACCTCCAATCGTCCAAGGAATCCCACATGCAAGCCACGAATGTGGAGATTTACACATAAACCCCTTGACCAGACTAAAATAAACCTTTTAGACTTTTAATTTCAATCCATGTCAACTTATCTTTATGACAAATGAAATTAATAATTGGACCTTAACTAGACCACATCATTATCGCAAGAAGGAACTTTGTGGGAAGTTGTACTTGAGGTAATGCCTAAGTAGTGACCACAATTTTGACTGTAGAAATCAAATTCTTAGAATTAACATACTCACCCAGACCATACTGCTTCCAATTCAATTTCGTTTGTCATCTCATTTTAAATTCATCTCTAGAGAACTTATGAAAATCGCACATGCAAGCCACGCGTGTGAATGTTTACACATGAAATTTCCACTTCTCAATAGATTAAAATATTTTATTTAGAAATCTCATCTAACAAACTTATAATAAACAGTGCAAGAAAGCCACGCGTGTGGACGTTTACTCACAGTGCGTATCACTTTGTTTAGAGATCAAAATGTAGAGGTCTTGACATTTTTCATTTAAGAATTAATAAGTCGGGTTTCTTGCTTAGTCTTTTGTTTCAAAAGATTTGTCCATGCGGATCACGTAGTTCTAACATGTTTTCTCTAGAACTCAACATGTAAAACATGTTTGCAGAATTCTAAAACATGCTTCAAAAACGTGATAAACCTAGCATGCTTGCTAAACGCAGTCAATCACGAAAACATATATCCATGTTTATCTACGTAATTAAATACACATTGCATGCTACTGCCTAATTTAAACATCCACAACATGTTATGAACGATAAAAATAAATTAAAATTCATTCATCACGGCCCATTCGTGGATCATGTACTTCTGTGCTTAATTTATTAAATAAATTTGCAAAGTACAGATCTTAAAAAAATTCTTGAAACGAGCCTCGTGTGCACGGGCACAAACCGGACTCTTCAAAACTGGATTTGGACAGAAAAATCGAAACTGAAAATAGGGAATTGGGCCGGGTCGGGTGGAAAAAACTTGATCGGTCGAGAACGGGATCGGTCAGTAATTTGGGCCGCACATGTCTCGTGCAATGGGCCTGCCATGCGCTACGCACAATGGGCACCGTCTACCGAGAACATTTGTTGCATCGCTTGCATTGCCGCCAGATATGTCTTTCGCGCATGCGCAGATGCGCGCATCTCGCTGCGTCGGGTCGACAGCGACGGCGGGACGGCACCCGCACGCTAGATCTCGTAGTTCTGCTGTTGGTGCCAAGCTTTGTTGCTGTTCTCGCGAGCTCCGAACACGCCTAGCGTGTCGTCGCCTGCACGCCTGGCTGTACGTCCGGCTATTGCCGGCTTGCTCCGTTGTGCCGCATGACGGGCTTCCGTCGTGTAATCTCGTTCTTTTGTGTTCTTCGTCTTCGTTCCTCATTTTTACAGATTTAATTTATAAAAAAATCTAATCTAACCAGGGATTTTCTCGTGGTGAAAAACGATTCCAACGAAAAACAAACAACCGAGCCACGATGAACGATAGATCTACAATTAATTATAGCCCACGTAATAATCAAACATGAATTAATCCAACAGAGCCAAGATTCTGATCCCATGTTCTATTACCAATTGTAGGAAAATATGATTTTACCCTCTTCCCGATGATCTATCTTGGATGTTTAATTCATCATACATTGATTATATATCTAGCATGCATCTATATAATTAATTACAACACGTTGGTGTTTACTCGTGTTTACCTGCGAATTTCTCGGATATAAGATCAATGGCAGACTCCAACTTTGATCTTCTGGATTGTATCCCGGATGCTTATTCACCAATGCTGAGTGAGAACAATCTATGGAGAATACTGCAAAAATTCACCTCCTACTTTTTCTTTGCAATTTTCGAAAATCACAAATGAATAAATAGGATTATTTTGATTTTCTCTCACCTTGCATTTATAATACATTCCTAGAAGCCTATTTAGATAGAATCTGCATATCTAATAAATACAATCATATCTTTGCAGATAAAACATATCTAGAGTAATTATTTTTTGATATGTAATAATATCATATAATATCTATTGACATCTAATGATATCAGATAATATATTTTGATATCTAAATAATATCGATAATATCTATCTAGTTACTGGAGAATCAGAATAGAGTCCAGTGGGACTCTACTAGGGTGGACGAATTTATCAGCAACAACAGGGCTTGATGAGCTAGCCTAGAGATCAAATGTAAGAAATAAAGATGAGCCTAAAATGAATTAATTTTCTAATGCTCATCTCAGAATATAAATTAATTCATAAATATTTATTCATCCACTAGAGAATAAATGTTGACTTGTCTCTTTATTATCGAAGTTGAGTCGGGATTGCACTTAGACTTATGAATCCCCGTATTTAAGATATCGCACGTCCATTAATTATTTATAGCATTCTGACTGCTTAAAATAATTAATCTCTTTAATTCTTTAAGTAGTACCACTCAACCTTATTATTGTATTTGAGTTAACTCAACCTACATGATTTAGTATAATAAACTTTGAACTCATTAAGGGGACGTCATCGTCCTAAACGGATACGGTGACTCGATACAGGTAACTAGCATGACATACAAGAACTGCAACCACCCAAGATGTGGAGAATTTTGCGTTATCCCATGTAACCCTCACACATAACAAGTCAAAGTGATGTTCAGTAACTCATACTCACCTAAAACCTTATCGAGTTCAGATCAACATAAAGTCACCGAGATCTAGGTTCTTCACGACGGTCAGATAGAAGAACTCATCTCACTGTAATCCATCAATATGTCAAGACGTACCAGTATAGACATGCAACCAAGTCAAGTCACTTCTTATTTATACTACAACCTATACCGACAACTCATCCTCAGATTATCTCAGTTGTGATCTTTTTATATCTCAATAAGTTTAACCAATCATACAGACTTCTTTGATCTTTTACACACTGTATGATCTAACTTTTGTATGAGATATTGGGACATACATATGCAATCAAGTAAACAATTCAAATAGGAGATTGTAATAGTGGTAACAGAAAACATTATATACAAGCTCAATTATTTTGCTTTCAGTATACAAATCCAACACCAGTATCTCGAACAGGGCAGCGATATGGAAGGTCATAAGGTATATTTCTTTAGCCATATCAAGAGCAGGCTTGGCTGATGGAGCAACAATTTTCTTCTTCTTTTTATGGCAATCGTTTTCTTCCTGAGATGCTCTTCCAGAGCCATCTCTTCCGCAGCTTTGGATGTTTTCTCTTCAACCACTTTTTATTCTTCGATGGCTTTGGGCCTTCTATGCCATCATTTCAGCTTTAACAGTCTCGTTGATGATGCTGAAAAGAAGGAAGAGATGAAGGATAAAGCTAAAGCTGAAGCAGCGACTGAGCAAGCCCAAGATAAGGAAGAAAGAGTAGCGAAAGAGATGGCAGTAGAGCTTGCATAGACGATGGCCAAAGAAGAAGGCGGTGTTGAAGAGTGCACGAGAAAGAAGGCAAGCTGCTAAGAAGAAGAAGAAGAAGAAGAAGAAGAAGAAGAAGAAGAAGAAGAAGAAGAAGAAGAAGAAGAAGAAGAAGAAGAAGAAGAAGAAGAAGAAGAAGAAGAAGAAGAAGAAAAAGGTTGTTGCCCTATCTGCCCAACCAAGCTGCTGAAATAACTAAAGATGTGTACCTTTTGTCTTCCATTTCGGTGCCCCATTAGAGATGTTGGGTGATCCAACCCAACTGATAGCATGGTGGAGCAAGACACAGCACGCTGGAGGCGAAAAACTAATGGGAGATGCTCAGAGAGCATCAGCTGCTGTAGAGAAGAGGAAAACAACTATCAACAAAATGAGCGTGCCCAACCGCTTCCAGAGGAAAGGCCTACCGAAGTCATAATCACAAGATCCAGGCCCCGCAGAGACAAGTGGATCCCGATCGAGCTGAATGACAGATGGGAGCAACTGAAGGAAAAGTTCATCATGTTGTTCTACTACTTGATTGATCTTCCTAAAGACCCGAAAAGATTTAGGAATTTCCTACTAGAGTACAGAGACAACCTCTTATTGATAAGTTCATCAATTACACAGTCATGCAACACATGAGCATCCAAGCCCTCCGAAGAGAGTTGTTCCACCTCCCACGCGAGGAAATTTTGTAGAAAGAGCCCAGATCGAACAAGAGTACATGGTAGCTAACTGATGAAGATAGATGTGGTGCAGTAGCCAGAGGAATTCAAGAAGCTAGTCACAAGGGTTTTTGCCATGTATGGGTAGCTCACTGATGAGGAGAATATGAAGCAGAGGAGAAGATAAGCTGGTCAGATTTGTCTGTAATAGACTTGTATATGATTGTTGTAGATTTTGATGATGTATCTTTGTAATCTCATCAACCTATCATCTATAAAAACTATTCAGTTCACCCTGACGATAATACTCTTTATTCAAGCTTTGTACTTGCTTTAAACCTTATTATGTTGAACTAACCATATTTTGTAAAGAATGATGATCACAGCAAGGGGGAATCAAGTCCTTTTGTTGAAACTGGTTATCTACTCATCTAGTTTGTTTTCAGTATAATTCTTAAGGTATTAGCATCATCAAAGAGGGATAAATTGTTGAGAAAATTATGTCTTAAGGTTTTTGCATCATTAAAAATGGCAACTCTTGTTGGGAAACTGTGTGTTTTGATTGCATTCGAAAATCATACTGATGTTTGTCATGCTTGTTGGATTTATATACCGGAAGCGATTTTGGTTGATCTTGTATACAATGTTTCGCATTACCGAGATACAATCGCTATCCGAATTGTTTACTTGATTGCATATGTATGTCCCTTTATCTCATATATAAGTTAGATCATACAAGTGTGTTGTAGATCACGTAAGTCCGTATGATTGGTCAAGCTTAATGAGATATAAAAGTATCATAGCCGAGACAACTTGAGGACGAGTTGTCGGTATAGGCATGTATAGCTAAGAAGTAACTTGACTTGGTTGCTTGTCTATCTTTGGCACGTATCCGACGATTGATGGATCACGGTGAGATGAGTTCTTCTATCCGACCGTCATGGAGAACCTAGATCTCGGTGACTTACGTTGATCTAAACCTCGATAAGGTATTAGGTGAGTATGAGTTCTTGGCCATCACTTTGACTTGTTATGGGTGAGGTTACATGAGATAACCCAAGATTCTCGCATCTTGGGTGGTGGCGGTCTTGTATGTCATGCTAGTTACCCGTATCGAGTCACCGTATCCGTTTAGGATGATGACGTCCCTTAAGGAGCTCAAAGGTTTATTGTACTAAACCTACAGTTGAGTTATCTCAAGTACAATAATAAGGTTGAGTGATACTACTTAATGAATTAAAGTAATTAATTATTTTAAGCGATCGGATCGTGTAAATAATTAATGGACGATGATATCTTAAATACGGGATTCGTAAAGTCTAAATGCGAGCCCGACTCAACTTGGAAATAAAGGGTAAGTCAAGATTTATTCTCTAGTGGCATGAATAAATGTTTATGAATTAATTTATGTTCTGGGCTGAACATAAGATAATTAATTTATTTGAGGCCCATCTTTATTCCTTGCATTTGATCCTGGGTGGCCCATCCGTGCCTTTTAGCTTAGAGAAATTGATCCTCTTCTAATAGAGTCCCTATGGGACTCGCTTGATCTCTCTATCTTAAGTGATATGATTATATTTATTAGATATGCATAAATCCTATCAAGATAGGATTTAGGGTTGCATTATAAATATAAGGTGAGAGAGAAAATCAAAGTTAATGCTCAAGCAATATTTTTGAGAATTATACTTCCTAAAGTGTGAGAATTTTCAAAAACTTTGAGAAAGTGGAAGAAGGCGAATTTCTATAGCATTCTCCATAGATTGCCCTCACTCGGCATTGGAATTTAGGCAATCGGGACACAGTCCAGAAGATCAAAGCACGAGTCTTGATCCGTTCTTCCCTGACAGATTCACAGGTAAACACGAGAAAACTCTTACGTGTTGCAATTAATTATATAGGTGCATGCTAGGAACATAATCAATATATGGTGAATTAAACATCCAAGATAGATCCTCGGGAGAGGGTTAAAATAAGATTTCCCTACAATTGATATCGAGCACGGGATCGATTATCTTCGCTATGTTGAATTAATTCATGTTTGATTATAACGCGCAATTAATTAATTGTGAATCATCATTCATCGTGGCTCGCTTTATTTTGTCGATTTTGTTTTTCACCACGAGAAAATCCGTGGTTAGATTAGATTTTTCTTGTAAATCTTATCCGTAAAGAAGAACGAAGATAAAAGCACGAAGAACGAGACGACGGAGGTCACCGGCAATAGCCGCAGGCGGCGACACGCTCGCCGTGCACGGCGCAGTGCAGACACGCCAGGCGACGGCATGCGCGGCGATTGCGCGGCTCGGCGGCAGCCAAAGCGTGCGGCGTGCGGTCTTCGCAGACGGAAGCCTCAAAGATGCCTCGGCGCCGAGTGCCGCTCGGTAGATCTTCCTCGGTGGCATTGGGATGGAGTCGTCGACACGGCTCGGCAAGAGGGGTCGGCAGGTATCGTGCGACTTCGGCGGTATCGCGCGACCTCGACAGCCTCGGCGACGGATGACCTCGGCAGGGTCGGCGATGCAGCAGCATGCTTGGTAGGTCGTGTCCGGCGGCGGCGGCCTCGGCAGTCGACCTCGGTAGGGGTCGGGCGACGCGACGAGACGCGTGAGTTTTTTTGCACGGAAGCCTTGGCAGCGCTCGACAGCTCTCGGCAGATCACGTCAGGAAACCTCAGTGAGGTCTCGGCATGGCTCGGTAGACGCGGGCGATGCGGGGGCGCGCGATTCTCATGCGAAGCCTCGACAGCGCTCGACGGCCTCGACGGGATTCTCACGCAGAAACCTCAAAGCGCCGAAAGACCGGGCGACGGGCGTGCAATTTTGTGCAGATGTCCCGACGGCGCTCGGCAGAACTCGTTTGAGCACTCTCAACAGCTCGGCGGGTTTTTCCGCAGGGCTCTCGGCAACTCGGTGGGTTTTCTCGGCGGCGGCGCGTGGGCGGGGGGCCATGAGGTGGGCTCGCGCACGGGGGCTGTGCCCAGCGCGGCCCGACTCCTTTATGTTGACCCGGCCCAGTTCGGTTTGGGCCGACCCGACCAGTTTCAGCCCGACCCAATTTTTGCCCAGATTCGCTTTTTTCGACCGGTTCACCTGCATCCTTTGTTTGCCCTTTTTTATTTTTCGCCCAAATCCGGTTTGATGAATCCGTCTGCGTCCGCATACGCGAGGCCCATTTTCAAGATTTTATTGAAGATCTGTAGTTTGCAAATTTATGTAATAAATTAGGCAGGGAAGTACAGGATCCACGAGTGGGCCACGATGAACGATTTTATTTTATTTTTATCGTTCAAAGCATGTCGTGGATGTTTAAATTATGCAGAAGCATGCTATGTATGTTTAATTACGTAGATAAACATATTATATATTTTCGTGACTGGATGCGCATAGTAAGCATGCTAGGTTTATCCCATTTTTCAAGCATATTTTAGAATTCTGCGAGCATGTTTTACATGTTGAGTTCTATAGAAAAACATGCTAGGATTACGTGATCTGCATGGACAAACCTTTTGAAACAAAAGACTAAACAAGTAACCCGACATATTATTTTTAATTAAAATGTCAAGACCTCCACTTTTTATCTCTAAACAAAGTGATACCTTTGTGAGTAAACGCCCACACGCGTAGCTTGCTAGCACCTTGCTTATCATAAGTTTGTTAGATGAGATTTCTAAATGAAACAATTTAATCTATTGAGAAGTGGGAGTTTCATGTGTGGCGCCCACACGCCGTGGCTTGCATGTGCGATTTTCATAAGTTCTCTAGAGATAGATTTAAAATGAGATAACAAAGGAATTTGGATTGGAAGCGGTATGGTCCTAGTGAGTATGCCAATTCTAAGAATTCATTTTCTGCTGTTAAAATTATGGTCATTGCTTAGACATCACCTCAAGTACAACTTCCGCGAAGTCCCTTCTTGCGATAGTGATGTGGTCTAGTAAGGTCCAATCATTAATTTCATTTGTCATAAGGATAAGTTGACATGGATTGAAATTAAGCGACTAAAAGGTATATTTTAGTGCTCGGTCGAGGGATTCATGTAAGCGCCCACACAGCGTAGCTTGCATGTGGAATTCCTTGGCGATTGGAGGTTTCAATTAATATTGTTTTATAAAAAAGGTTACAATATTATTGTTACGAATTATGTGCGATCGTGTGCTTATGTGTTTACATTACTTTTCAGATATGTCTCTTAAACCGATTATCAATATACTCGCACAAAATCCTCTATCCGGTCCAAATTTTATCGAGTGAAAATGAAACATGGAATATGTTCTTATCGCTGAAGAACACATGTTTGTTCTCACTACTCCCAAACCCGATGCCCTTACTGACGCATCGACTAATGAGCAGCGAGAGTCAAGCAGACTTTGGCATAAGTCAAACAATATGGCCAAATGATATATGATGACCACAATGTCCAAAGGCTTGCAGCTGCAGCATCAGTCGATGGTAGACGCGACTGAAATATGGTCAAGTCTCGAGAGTAACTTTGGGCAGTCAGATCGGACAGTCCGCTTCCACACAATGAGAGAAATCTTGGCGTGTAAGATGGAAGAATGAAGTTCGGTCCATGAACATGTCTCCCACATGACTCATCTCATGGATAGTCTTGACCAGTTGGGAGGAGGTATTGACGGTGAAGCCAAGGTCGATATCATCCTCAACACACTGCCCAAGTCTTTTGAGAATTTTCGCGTGAACGCGATCATGAGCAAGACCGAGTATACACTTAGTCAGTTGCTTAATGATCTCGTGGCCGCGGAAGGAGTCATGGGCAAAGGAGCACATGCCCTTGCTAGCACATCTAGGGGCCCAAATTTTCCGTTGAAAAATGGAAGAAGAAAATGGGCATCAAAGGTGGTGAGGCAAAGGAACCGATGGGAGTAGTGGGAGCAAGAACATGTTCGCCACGGAGGCTTGAAAAGCGAAGGAAAGGGCAAGTGCTTCAAGTGCGGCAAAGGCGGGCATTGGAAGGCCAGTGCCCTATTCTCAAGGCTCAAGGTACGCCATTTGCTTTTAGTAACGGAACATGTTTAGCGACTTGTTCTACTCATTCATGGGTAGTAGATATGGGTGCGACTGATCATGTTTGTTACACTTTGCAGAGGTTCCTGCGAACAAGGGAGCTGCATGATGGCGAGATAACAATCTCCATGGGCAAGCGGTGAAAGTCGAGGCCGTTGCGATCGGAGATGTTACTTTATGTTTTATAGAACAATTTTAGTTTTAAAAGACGTTTTATATGTGCCGGAGTTTCGGCGGAACCTTATTTCCGTTTCCAAACTATTTATTCATGGATATTCAGTTGTTTTTGATAGTGGTGTTTCTATCATAAGAAATGACGAAGTTATCTATGGTGGCATTTTATATAATTCGCTTTATACTATTTCTGCTAAACATAATACCTTTAATTATGTTGCATCTACATCAAACCCTAAAAAGAGAAAGTTTTCTTTTCAAGATGACACCACATTTATATGGCATCTTAGATTAGGTCACATTAATCTAAATAGGATCCAAAGACTGGCTAAGAATTGAGCGTTGGGTGATCTCACAGTTACTCGTTCCCGGTCTGCGAATCTCATATAGAAGGAAAGATGTCGACTGCACTCTTCAAAACGAAGGGTTATAGATAGAGAGGCGGCAAAGGCGTGGTCGGGCGGCCGTATTAAATGCTATCGGGCTAAAATATGGTAGCTCAAATTCAAACCCATCTCGGGCCACCGCCAAACCCACCCAATATTTAATTTACTAAAATATTATTTTTAATTTCAAAATATTATTTTAATATCAAAAAATATGATAACAATAAATAAATTAAGTCTACTAACATCAATTTCAAAATAAATAAGATAAATTATGTCTACTAACATCAATTTTATTTTCTATATTTACTATTTCGTATTTACTACTAATATAAAATATAAAAATTTAAATGTGTGGTAGCTTTTTAGCCCTTAAAGCCGTCAAATTGACGGGCTATGTGGTGAGCTTTTTAGGCCCGATTTTTTCTGCCACTATTTTCTGAGCCCAATCCAACCCCAATTTGGTACCTCGGGCGACCTATCGGCCAAAGGCACCTTTCCGACTCTAGTTATAGAGCCAAAAAGTGTTGAGTTGGTCCATTTCGACTGTGTGGACCTATGTCCACACAAGCTCGTGGAGGTACAGTATTTTGTCACTTTCATTGACGATTACTCAGTGCGGATACATATACCGCTTCACCGCAAGTCCGAATGCTTTGAGAAATTCAAAGAATTTAAGGCGGAAGTGGAGGCGAAGCTTGGTAAAGTATCAAATCATCATGTGCGATCGCGGTGGCGAATACCTCAAGATGTGAGTTTATGGACTATTTGGTGCGGTGTGGGATTACCTCCCACTCACTACACCGTGCACACCACAAAGAAAATGGTGTGTCGAGGCGAAGAAATATGACTCTTTTAGAAATGGTTAGATCAATGATGAGTTATGCAACGTTGTCTATTTCGTTCGGGTGTATGCCTTAGAAACATCGGCATACTTGCTAAATCTAGTACCTTCCAAGTCGATCGAAAAGACCCCTTTAGAGTTGTGGTTTGGACGCAAGCCTAGTTTAAACCACATAAGGATATGGGCGATCCAACACATGTCTTTGAACAAGAAGGGCGACAAGTTCGAGTCTAGATCGATGCAAGGTCGTTTATTGGCTATCCTAGGGAGCGAAGGGTGGTTATTTCTATAGTCTAAGGATCGAAGGTCATTATTAGCACTAATGTCGATTCTTAGAAGAGGATTATATGAGAAACCATAAATCAAAGTTGAAATCATTCTTCAAGAATTAGAAGATGATCGTATTCCACCACCGATTAAGCGAAAGTACGAGATATCGTGTTCAGTGGGAGGATAGACACCGATACTTCAAGAAATTGAAGTGGGTCGAGTTTCACTTTGGAGATACCGACCGTCAAGTGGCTCCTATCCAAACAAGTTGTGCAAGATGAGAACCACAAGTTCTCGCACCCACCGTTGCCATTGTGCGATGGCGCCCGTCAGAGTGGGAGGTTGTTCGTCAACCCGAGCGATTTATGTTCGTGGGTGAATCTTGGATTTAGTCGTGAAACGGCGCGGCAATAATCGACCCATGGACATACAATGAGGCGATACAAGACATTGATGCAAGATCACGGCACACCGCTATGGACTTAGAAATGGAGTCCATAAGAGCTATGGATGTATCGAAAGACACCTCTACCGGATGGCGAGGAAGCCGTAGGTAGTAAGTGGGTATCAAGAGAAGAGATTACGATGGAGAGGTTTCGCTTTCAAAGCCGTGCTTGGCGAAAGGGTACACTCAGATTGAGGGCATCGATTTCGATGAGACCTTTTCACCGTAGCAATGCTCAAGTCCATCGTAATTCTTCCGCCATAATGACCCACTTAAACCTTGAGGTTTGGCAAATGGATGTGAAAACCGCTTTTCTAAGCGGTTACCTTGAAGAAGGTAGAGATATCTATATGCAAAGAACCCAAAGGTTATGTGGTGAAGGGTGAAGAGCATCTAGTATGGAAGCTTAAGAAGTCCATTTATGGACTTAAGCAAGCTTCACGATCCTGGAACTTACGTTTTGACGAGGTGGTAAAGTCCTATGGATTTACCCAGTTGCCTAGCGAAAGTTGTGTGTATCGTTTATATGTCAACGGTGACATGATATTTCTTGCACTTTACGTAGATGACATCCTTCTACTTGGCAACAATGTGAAGTTGTTATCGGGGCGAAGAGTTGGTTATCCGATCAGTTTCAAATGAAAGACTTAGGAGATGCAGCGTACATTCTTGGGATCAAGGTTTACCGAGATCGCAAGAGGAAAATATTGAGCTTGTCTCAGGCGTCTTACATTGATACTGTGATTACTCGTTTTAGTATGCAGACCGCCAAGAAAGGATTGCTACCTTTCAGGCATGGCATTCCTTTATCTAAGGAGCGATCACCTATGACTGCAAAGGAGATAGAAGAAATGAGACAAGTTCCTTACCCTTCCGCCGTAGGAAGTCTCATGTATGCAATGCTATGTACGAGGCCCGATATCTGCTATGCGATAGTAGCTAGATATCAGTCTAACCCTGGACAAGCTCATTGGACTGCGGTAAAGCATATACTCTAGTACCTGAAAAGGACTCGAGATTATAGGCTAGTTTACCATGCAGATAGTCTAATGCCTTTAGGTTATTCAGACTCGGATTTCCAAGTTAACCGTGATGAGAAAAAGTCTACCTCTGGCTATGTGTTTACCTTGGGAAGAGGAGCCGTATCCTGGCAGAGTGCAAAGCAGCGATGCATTGCGGACTCCACCATGGAAGCCGAATATGTAGCCGTTTGGAGGTCGCTAAAGAGGTCAGTATGGTTCAAGAACTACCTCATGGATCTAGATGTGGTACTGGTTTGCCCAAGAGTATCATAGTTCTTGTGATAACTCGATGCGATGGCAAACTCAAGGAACCACGGACCCACAAGGCAACGAAACACATAGAGAGAAAGTACCATGTCATACGAGAAATCGTTAGACGAGAAGACGTGCTGATTGAAAAGATTGGTACTGCGGATAACCTAGCTGACCCATTCACGAAGAGCCTGCCGCAAAAAGTCTACGAAGAGCATGTTCGAGGACTTAGATTGCGCAAGATGACACCCACTTAGAAAGGAAACTTTTGTATATGTGGGAGAAGCAAAGTGATGGTGTGTTGTTTGTAATAGCTAGTAGAGAGACACATTGTATACTAAAATTTTTCTTTAGTATAAGTGGGAGATTGTTGGATTTGTATGCTGGAAGCAGTTTTGGTTGAGTTTGTATACAATGTTTCCTGTTACCACTATTACAATCTCCTATCTGAATTGTTTACTTGATTGCATATGTATGTCCCTTTATCTCATATATAAGTTAGATCATACGATTGTGTTGTAGATCACGTAAGTCGTATGATTGGTCGAGCTTAATGAGATATAATAAGTATCACACCTGAGACAACTTAAGGACGAGTTGTCGGTATAGTCGCATGTATAGATAAGAAGTAACTTGACTTGGTTGCTTGTCTATACTGGTACGTCCATGACGTATTGATGTATCACAGTGAGATGAGTTCTTCTATCTGACCGTCGTGAAGAACCTAGATCTCGGTGACTTACGTTGATCTAAACCTCGATAAGGTATTCGGTGAGTATGAGTTGCTGACCATCACTTTTACTTGTTATGGGTGAGGTTACATGAGATAACCCAAGATTCTCTACATCTTGGGTGGTGACAATGCTTGATGTCATGCTAGTTACTGTGTCGAGTCACCGATCATTTAGGATGATGGCGCCCCTTAAGGAGCTCAAGGTTTATTATACTAAACCTGCGCAGTTGAGTTATCTCAAGTACAATAATAAGGTTGAGTGGTACTACTTAAGGAATTAAAGTAATTAATTATTTTAAGCGATCGGATCATTGTAAATAATTAATGGACATACGATATCCGAAATACTGAGGATTCGTAAAGTCTAAATGCGAGCCGACTCAACTTCGAAATAAAGGGTAAGTCACTTTTATTCTCTAGTGGCATGAATAAATGTTTATGAATTAATTTATGTTACGGTTGAACATAAGATAATTAATTTATTTGAGGCCAATCTTTATTCCTTGCATTTGATCCTAAGTGGCCCATCCGTGCCTTTTAGCTTAGAGAAATTTGATCCTCTTCTAATAGAGTCCTATGGGACTCGCTGATCCTCTCTATCTTAAGTGATATGATTATATTTATTAGATATGCATAAATCCTATCAAGATAGGATTTAGGGCTGCATTATAAATATAAGGTGAGAGAGAAATCAAAGTTAATGCTCAAGCAATATTTTCGAGAATTATACTTCCTAAAGTGTGAGAATTTTGAAAACTTTGAGAAAGAGGAAGAAGGCTAATTTCTATAGCATTCTCCATAGATTGCCCTCACTCGGCATTGGAGTTTAGGCAATCGGGACACAGTCCAGAAGATCAAAGCACGAGTTTTGATCCATTCTTCCTCGACAGATTCGCAGATAAACACGAAAAAACTCCTACGTGTTGCAATTAATTATATAGGTGCATGTTATGAACATAATCAATGTATGATGAATTAAACATCCAAGATAGATCCTCGGGAGAGGGTTAAAATAAGATTTCCCTAAAATGTTGATGTAACTTATGTTACTCACTTATTCTGTAGTTAGTCGTTTTTGTTATAGGTTTCAGCAGAAAAATTATCAACTTGGATAAACCAAAACTGAAGGAGTTCAGCGATTGAAGCCAACAATGCGATAGGAGTATCGATACACATAACCGATTGAAGCTCAAGCGGAAGGATCGCGTCAAGAAGGCGTAGTCGAGCCAGTGATGTCTAAAGGCAAGTATAGTGATCTTGATGAAGTAGCTTTGCAAGTATAGTTGAAGACTAATTATTAAAGTCAAAAGACTGAAGACTGAAGATCAGAAATTGAATATTCGACGCTACTGAAAGCAAATAAGTCAAGATATGGTTAAATAACATACCAACAGCTGACTGCCCATGCTGGGAAGTCAAAGCTGGCTACCATAAGTCAAAGCTATTAATCAATAGTCAAAGCTGATGACAAGTAGTCAAAGCTGGCGATACCAAATCAAAGTTGGCTGATGAAAAGTTAAAACTGACTATTTATTCGTCAAGCTGAAAGCATCATACTGACACAAGTTCTCAAACTGACAAAAGATAGATTCTAGCCTATTGTTGAAAGACGGAGCAGTCTCGACTGGCCCAACCTGAAGTCAACATACTGAGAAAATATGGTGACAATGATCGCTTATTTTCCTAACAAATAAATGATAGTAAAACAACAAGTATATTATCATATCTACATAGACTGATACTCGAGAACACAACGATTAATTCATACAGAACTTTATTATTATTCAGGCAATAAAATTAAGAGATGTGATGATTTAACTAGACTCAAATTAAATGAGAATAAATTCAGGAATAAAAGACTGACCCTAGGGATGTACTTAACCTAATCAGATTCACACAATTAATCTATTAATCTATTTACCAATTTAATCCACATTCATATGAAGGATCACTAATGTAACTATAGTCTTCCGCCAGGACAGTCATAGTAGTAGGTTAACCTAAACTCTATCTCCGTCAGGTCTCAATAGAAGTAAGCTAATTACCAAAAGCACACAAAGAATAACCTCCTATAGTTCACCTATCTCCGTCAGGTCTCAAGGTAAGGTCTGTATTATGTATTCAAGAGATCGACTATGCAATTAATTCCGTCAGGACATCAATCACATAACTAGCATGCATCAATATTGATTAGGTACCAACACATGAGAATTAAAGCCAAGAATCATAAATCATGAATGGGAAGACAAAACAATATCAACAGATAAATCATAAGAATCTAGTCAAACATACAAACCCTACGATCAATATAAGATTTAGCTACTCATAATTAAAATACCAAAACAAGAATTAAATAAAGATAACATGAATTGAAATGAATAAATAAAACCGTAGAAATCCACGTCGAATAATGTAGCACTTAAATCTGTAAATATTCTAAACTCTCAAAAGAAATTAAAATACGAAAACTGAATGGAAAATAAACTAAAGCTAAAATATGTTCTGTTCTCTGGAATTTATTGTGCAAGATGTAACTCCCGAAGACGTCGACTGCGCAGCTACATATAACCCTAATCCCGCATTGGCTCGTGAGATCTAGCTCACGAGCAAGGGTAGCGAGCAAAACTTGCGAGCAACGTTAAGTTGCACATCTGTCTTTCCTCGCGACACAATATCGCGAGGAAGACTCCGAGGCGTAGTCTTTCTGATTTCGTATTTCTTCGCGATCCTTTCTCGCGAGTCTTCTTAGAACGGTCAAGTCGCGAGCTATCACGGACCAAAATCCCTCTTTATCATGATCCACTTTTTTTACATCCAAACCTGTGCTAAAATGACACGAAATACACACGGTATAATATCTTTCAAGGTAAACATAAACATATCAAACGAAAGCTTAAATGATCACTTATCAATTATAAAATGAATGAAAATGGCCTCATAAAATAGGCAGAAATGAGGTTTACAGTCAACTCAATTGGAAAAGCACGGAGATATTTTAACCTTGAGTGTTTGACTCAACCACGTGCCATAGCATATCTGCAGAAGATCCTGATATACCAGAAGACTTTTCAGAGTTGCAGAGCTACAGTGTACGTGGATGCAGACCAATGACGACGAGGATTCAAATGGGAAGTTTTCAAACGAAAAATAGAAGGATGTGATTGGTGCTCCCTCCAATGTTACTATTCATCGTCTTCTCTATAAATATATACAGAACCCAACCTTTGAAGCTTAGAAATGTTGCACATTCTTATTGTCTAAAGCATTCAAAAGCTCAAAGCGCAAGAACTATCATAGTTCAATTTCGAAGAAGGAAGTCTATAGTTCTATCAGTGAACCTTCAGAGCTCAAATATAATTATTAGTTCAATAGTACACACTTCCTTAAGTCTAGGATACTACCTTGCATATCTTAAACCTAGACGTACTAAGTTTGTCATATTTGATAACTCAGATTTTAGTTGGAAAACCCCTCTACAAAAACACTCATGTTTAAGTAGAAGTTTGGGCAAGTAGGCAACGAAGTGTTAGCTGCTAAAAGTTGGGTTATTGTGCACCTATAAGCAAGAAGTTTAGGCCGATCGATCAAGCGGTCGAGAGGTTTCCTAGCATCCATGAGATATGAGGAACGCCAAGTTAGGCGGGATACAGTAAGGTTAACTCTATATCTAGATTTATATCTTGTACCCGTAAACAAGACCAAATCTTATTGACTGAGCAATCAGTCCGTGGATGTAAGAGCTGATCTCTCCGAACCACGTAAAAAACCAAGTGTTATTTACTTTCAATTCTTTATATTCAGTATCATATTTACATTGCATATCATCACCAGCACACAAGCATCACAAAGTCGTTTTGAAACACTTTATCAGTATCAGTTGACACTGGTGAGATAAAAATGAAAACTGACTAAGCCATATTTGACTAAGTGTTTTTAAGCTAGTTCAAGTTTTCAATAAGACAAATACAATAACCACCACATTCCGCACGCACTTCAGTTATCAGTCCAACTAACCCGCTATCTCAGCAGTTAATATGTTTGCTAAATGATATCACTCAGTACAAGACTCTCCTTATCTGAACTAACCAGCAGTATTGACATCAGTAATAAATTGCCAGTTACCTGACTAGCTAATGTCATAGTAGCCAGTTAGTTTTGTGAAAAGAAAAGTTTTAAATTTACCTAACTATTGTATCCCCCCATACATCAGTACGTATCCCGAGGGACCCATCAACATATATTTAGTGTAATAACTTTGTATTCTGTACAACAACTTTATACGTTCAATGCAACGTCTTCACGTTCTCGTCAATATAGGTGTTCATTTATATATATATGTGTGTGTGTGTGTGTGTGTGTGTGTGGAGTGGTTATGTAAAAACCATCCTTAACGTATAAACTATGTATTCTAGAAATAAATGCAATTAGGCTAGGAAATCATTTGAATTCTACGTGCAAGTGTCTGAAATCGGAAAAATAAAAATTTACCCCTCATGGGATTCGAACCCAAATGTTTGAATCCATCAAATAAGATGATGAATTGACCATAAATCTTCACAAATAAAAAGCTATATCTATATACATGTGTGTGTGTGTGTGAGATATAGAGGAATGATATGCTAGTCACCTTCTGTAAGTACCACATTAAGATTTTTTCTTTGTGTTATATATTTATTTTGATTCTAATACCTTAAAAATTATTATTGATATTATAAAATTACTTAAAAATCGAAATTTAATTCATTCTTTTTATTCATTTATTTGAAGTTATGAGAAAAATAAAATAAATCGAGCCAAAGCATAAATTTTTCACTTTATATTTAAAAGGAGATTTTCAAGAAGACTCTATGTGCCAAGATTATGATATTTTGATTTATATTTGTAAATTACATTTATATTGATGATGTTAATTTTACACAGAAAATAGAGTTGATAATGTAGAGATAAGCAACCGTTCTATTTTGAAGATTGTGTGGCATATTATTAAATCCGATAAAACAATTCCAAAACTGCAAGTAATATATCCTTTTGGAGGGTATTTGGTTCAGCTTATGAGTTTAATAAGTTGTTTAAAAGTTTATAAGCTTTTAAGAAATATTTGATAAAATAAATTTCTAAAACAGTTTGTAAGTTATGAAAATAAACTTCAACAGTTTAAGCTTTTCAAAAAATAAGTTCATCAATCCCAACTTATTTTTCATAAATTTATAAGAAAAATAAAGTTATTAAAATAACCTTACTATAATTCATTATTTTCAATATATACCCTACCAACTCCACATTTCTTCAATTTTTTATCTCTAATTATGATTTTCTCTATTTAATTCATGATTCCTCTAGTTTATAAGTTCAATTATCTGAACATTTTGACAACTTATAAGTTCCGAAACATTACATAAACTTTTGAAACATCTTATAAACTATTGGAATTTATAAACTATCTAAAATAAGTTTGACGAAACACCCTCTTATTATGTCTAAATTGTAGGGTGCTTATTTTTTTCTCTCTCTTTTTCTTTTTGTTTTGAGGGTAGACAAAGTAGTAGTTTAAGTTTGACATATGGCTTCTCAACTTTATTTAATTAGAGGTGGAAATCGGTTCGATTTTGTTTTAATCGAAATCGAAAAGTGTATATAGGTGCTTACCGATAACCGAATCGATCGGTTATTCGGTTATCCGAATAACCGATCGATTCGGTTATTGTTATTCGTTAAACCTATTTTATTTTATTTTAAGATAAAGCTAGAGAAATATTATATATCTTCCAGAACAACAGCAAGCACGCATGCCAATGCAGCTAAAATTATAAAAATTAAAAGCCTTGGAACATGATGATGGTAAATCCATTAAAATTCCTCATCATGTAAATAAAATCCTCTTCATGTAAATCCATTAAAAGCCTTCGAACATTGCAAGAAAAGATTAACTTGGTTGTTCCTTAAACCATATATTGTACCAATGTAAATAAAATCCCCATCATTGCTAGAAAAGATTACTCATGTATTGTACTTAAAACCATATAAATGAAAAGCATAGAACATTTATGCCAAATATTGTTTCTAACATCACATCATTTGTTTTTTCAAGATATTCTTGCAAAACTCATCCCAGAGCACCCAAAATAGATCCAAAGTTAGCCAGCACATCAATAAATTCACCAGAATTCATAATACAAATAGGTTGTTATCCATTTAGCAAACTATAAGAAAGGCTCCAGAATCTAAACAAGATTAAGTCCCAAAATCATAATAGCCTAATAAACTAAAATCATAGTAGCCCTGAAAATTAAACGTTATTCATTTAGCACAACAAGATAGGCGCCAAAATCATAACAAACCAGAAAAATATAAGCACGTGAACAAACAGAAAGCAAATCAGCAACAATTACTCAGTTAGTGCCAAACTTGGAAAGTCTTCTTCAATAGGTCATCAATTGCAGCACAATTAAGCCTCAAAAGCATCAGCAACCTATAAATGCAATAGAACATAAGCTCATATTCATAACATTCAAATTCCACTTTTTCTCGTATCGACAGACTGCGACACAGGAGGATTCTCTATTGGCTCCCTCCATTTTCTAAATCCAACACACTATACAGAAAGAAGAATTCATATATGAGAAAAGATTCACATTATTTCTTAATGCTAACAAAATAATTCAAATAAATTAAATTTACCCTTATTATATTCTTGTTCTTGCTCTTCCTCGGATGTTTCTTCTTCATTTGTTGTGTGGGATAAGCTTGATTTCAACCAATCTTCAGCACATATTAGAGCCTCAATCATACCAGGAGCCAATGAGCTTCTAAATGGGTCCAAAATACAACCTCCGTGTTGAATGCTAAATCAGAAGCAACAGTTGAAATGGGAATGCCAAAATATCCCTAGCCATCTCAGATAGAATAGGGTAGCACATCGGTTTTTCAACCACCAATGCAGGATATCAAAATTATCGACCAAATCAATTTGATCCCCTACTTTAGGCTCCTTATGCTGCTTCTCACTGAGATATGGTCAACTCTTAAATATCAAAATCATCGGGTTCTTCATCACTTCTATCTTCTATAATAAGCATTGAACCTCGACGATCTGATTGCTTCTGTGTATGAAATGCAGTAGAAGCACTAGTCTCAGCAGTAGATGTAGTGGATGTGGCCCTTGAAATTGGAGGAGTGTGAGTCAGCTGCTTCTTATAAAACTCAAATAATTCATTCATCGTCTCTTTCACATCTTGTAGTTAGCTCGATCCCCCTAGCATCTTCATACACTTTTTCAAACATTTTTCCACATGTTTGAACTTTTGTCGAGGATCCAACAAGGCAGCAATAAAAATAATCTTATTAAGTTTGGGATTCAATTCCTTCGCCTGCAACCAATACTTGCCAATCTTTTTCAGCATTTTGCTTGCCATTAAGGATATTTCAGCATCCACATTCTTCTCCGACTCGGAGATGAGATCAAATATGTCACACATTTATTCAAAAAACAAATGAGATGTGACATATGTGGTGTCGGAGACGAGCAAGGTCAAGTCATAAAACGACTTCAAGTACTCCATCTTTCTAACATTAACCCAAACATCATCTTGAGGCGGCCCTTGGTTGTTCTTTGTATTCTTCTGATTTAACTCATCAACAAACTCAACATTCATGGATCCATAGAGCTTAAACGTTGCCTCATATGGTTCAGCCCACTCAGCATCAGATATGTGGATTTCCACCTTCTTGGCACATCCAATGCTAACCATTTCTTGCAATCAATCTTGAAGGCAGTCGCACAATTGTTGAATTTCTCAATTCTATTCGTTGAGGCCTTAATCCACATCACTACCTCTCTAACTCGCCTAACAGACATTCCTATCTCTTCTAAGCCCTCCGAAACTACCAAATTAATTGTGTGTGCAGTACAACGCCGGTGAAGGTCATGGTTTAAAAAGGCGATGATGAGGCGCGCCTCGGTGCGAGGCGCCGGCAAACCGCCCGAGGCGCCTCACATGGTTGTCTTGAGAAGACGCCTCTGGAGCTCGAGGCGGTGCGAAGTGCGGCGGTGGAGGCGGTTAAGCGTATGCACCCACGTCCTTCCATCTCCTCTCAAGCTCGCCCTTCCATCTCCTTCCTTCTCCATGCTCTGGCCTTCCATCTCCTCCTCTCTCGCGGCGGCACCGGTCAAACAGCAACATATTGAAAGTTAACAAAGCAGAACAGAAACGCAGCACATCAGCTTTCTGTAATTTATTTTTTTGTAAGTTCTGTTTTGTATATTTTGGAAGGCAGAGTCGTGTATTGTTGGTTCATTGGTTGTACATTTGTATTATTTAATATTTGCGAAATGACAGCAAGCCTCCAATATTTGATGTCGACTTGTTTATTATTTATTTGTGTTGGAAGACAGAAGACGTGTATTGTTAGTTCACTGATTGTACATTTATATTATTTAATATTTGCAAAATGACAGAAAGACTCCAATATTTGATGTCTGACTTGTTTATTATTTAAGTATTTGTAGACAAACTGTTATTTGAATATTTGTAGGGAGAGGCACAATTTGTAATTATTTTATATTATTGTATATCTGCTGCAATTTGTATGTATTATTGTATATTTGCTGTAGTTTATGTATATTATTTGAATATTTGTAGGTAGCAGGCACAACTTGTAATTATTTTATATTATTATATATTTACGCCTCGGACCGCCTCGAGGCTTACGCCTCATGAGGCTATTGGAAAACGTCTCGGTGCTTAAAACGTATAATTAAACCTTGGTGAAGGTACTTTCATCCTAGAACATTCGCCTTCTAGAAATTTAGAAATGAACTGATATATTTGACTGCTCCATCATTTGCACTTGCATTGTCAACAGTGCAACACATAATCTTCTATAGATCCCACTCATTCAATGTCTCGACAATCGAATCACCAATATCATCCCCCTTATGACTGATAATCTTACTAAAACTGATAATTTTTTTGTGCAATACCCAATCTTTTCCTATGCAATGTGCGGCAACACAAATAAAATTTGCGTTATTGATTGCAGTCCAACAATCGGTGGTGATAGAAACTCTTCCGACCTATTTTCTTCGAAAGAATGACTTCAATCTTTCTCTCCTCTCGATAATCAACTTCACACAATCTTCCCTAATTGTCTTTCTACATGGAATAACAAATTGCGGACATATTTGTGCAACAAACTTCCTAAAACCTTCATTCTCTATAAATTTGAAAGAAAGCTCATCAATTATGATCATCTCAGTGATAGCCAATCTACTCTCATTTAGATCAAATCTCCAACTAGTTAAAGATCTAGTTCCATCTGTAACACCAGGTTGGAGGCTCAATAGTTTTTGACGGGCTGCTTCTTCATTTTTTTTCAAACATTTTATAGTATGGTTTTTCAAACCAGTAGTATCATTTTTGTATGTGTCAGCTACAATCAAAGTACCGCACCTTATGCTTTGCTTTCTTACGTTTAATAGGTGGATCCCCATAATCTTCAATCTCCACCACAATGTACCCTTGCCAATGTGGGGATCTTTTATCCGTGGTTTTCCAGGTTTTTTTTGGATTTATGGTAGCATTCTTAGTCTGTTCCACTTGTGGTTCTTCGCCCATCTCAGTAATATCAACCTCATCCACAAGCGCATTTCTTTCTTGTTGTGTATGAGTTGGATCTTAGAGGAAATCATCTAAGTAAATCCAACACAAATGTAAATGAAAAATGCTAACTGCAATGCCAATAGCCATACATTTTCAACAATCAAACACCCATCAAATGTGAAAACTATGAAGTAAACCAATTTTTACCAACTGATCAAATTATTTCTAACTAGTAACAGTTAGCCAAACTAAAAAAATTTAGCACATTAACAACGTTAGGTATGTGAGTAATTCATTCAATAATTTGCATCAAATCAATTAGCCAAACTGAAAAACTAGTAATAATCATAAAATCTGTCATTCTAGTTGCATCAAATCAAGAAAAAAATTAGCACATTAACCATGTTAGTTAGGTGAGTTATTCATTCAATAATTTGCATCCACACATCCAGAATCGATTCAGCAATATGATAATAAAGTTTCATAGTTAGGAAATGAACAATTAGCTAATAAAATCTCACAATTCTAACCAAATTAGAGATAAGAATGTTCCAGTTCAGCATTCAAAGCAAGAAATGTTGATTTCACTCATGATGGAGGAAATTGCACTCACGAAGGCTGTGACGCGAGGGCGCATGGCGGCCAAAGGCGGTGTGTAGCACGAAGGCAGTGTGCACACTGCAGAATGTAGTGGGAGCAGTGGGTGGCGGTGTGGAGGTGAGCGTGAACAGCGGCGACGGTCGAAGGCGAGCAGGCGGTGGCGCACGATGGTCTAGGAGTTGGGTGGGGGCACAAATCGTGAATGTAATTTCAGATTTTCAGTTCACTGGTGGTCTGGTAACTGGTTCAGTGAGTTGGGGATGTGGGAGGCGCGCCGCGCATGATTCAATTCATGAATTCAATCTAGGGTTCCTTTTGGCTTTTTGGAAAAAAATAATAATATAAAATAATTATATATATATAATATAATATAATTATTTCGATTATCGGTATATCCATTCGGTATCGGGTATACCGATAACCAAAATTTTAACGATTCATGACCGAATATCGAATTGATTTTGATAAAGTCGGTTATTCAGGTAATCGAACTCCATAAATTCGGTTCGGTTTGGATAATAACCGATTTTTCAGTTCCAAATTTCCTCCCCTATATTTAATAACCTTATCACAAGTTAATATCTAAATTTTAGGTTAGGTATATGGTGAATGTTTTTATAAAAATCTGTATATTTACACTATTTATGGGAAGTGCATATCTTAATTCATGTTCCTATACAGAGTCATATTTACCAAATAAGGCGAGTTCATGAAAAGTGTATGACATGAATCGTAAATGCATGGATATGATGTACCAAAAAATCCGCGGTTCCTAACGGAATCAAAGCAATTCAAAAACGAAATAAATAAAAATACAGTTAAGTTAAATATTAATCTGGTGTTAATTTGTACCTTCTTGGAAGAAAAAAAATGACATCAATTTACGAGAAGCTCACCTGCTAGCAAATATATTGACCATTTTACGATATCGTTCAAATTTTAATATATTTCTCTTAGCATACAAAGGCCATTAAAAAAATTCAATTGCTTTTCTTTTTGAAGAAAAATTTCAATAGTATATAGATTACCAAAGCCGCCTATAAATTTAGTTGCATAACCTAACACTGGAAACTTGGGAAAAAGTAATCTAAATTTACTACTATTTCCGATGTAATGAGTATTTACATATATTTAATAGTACAATTTTGTTGGGGACCATATTTTATCAATAATTTGAGAAAGAAAAGTACGCAGTATATAGTTTGTGGAAAATCTGTTGATTGAAACAACTTCCATCCCATATTTGTTCACTTCTTATGTCAAACGAGTCTACATCTGCATATACGGAGATATTTCGTTTATTGCACGCAACACCAAGAGACGGGACCGGAAAATAAATTCGGGTCTCCAACTTTAGTTCAAATATGTAATGTAATGTACTCATTCGTAGGCAATGTGTCAATAATTTAAAATTTGATGATTATGGTGCAATGCACGGAAACAACTAATACTAGGGACGAACAAATTTTTTAGAAAATTAAACTGAATCAAACCAGAAAGTTTCATTCAAATCGTTTTTCAGAACAGAGATTATCAATACAGAAAAGTATGCAGACAGCTCGTAGTGATGTAAAAGTAATGTAGAATCTAACGTTTTGTAGATTAAATGTTCATTGACTAATTCAATCAGCAATAGGCTAACCTCTGTTATTCAAGACTTCAATAAAATCTGTAAAATAGCGGCACAAGTTACAACAATCTCAAGCTCCATTGTCAATATGTGGATTTAAAAGACATTAATTGGTCTCATGAACTACAGTCATGGAAGCTAATGTTACATTTGAGTGTGAATGGTGATAGAATCCATGGTTTATCAACCACCATATGTAGCAATGGGAGAAAGCATCGTTCCTATCTAGCTTTGAGTTCCTCCTCGAATCGAAGCAAATGCTCGCGAATAGGCTGCAAAAATAACTTGAGATCTTGAATAACCTGCAGCTTAACTTGCGGCTGAACGTCTTTGTCGTCACTGAGCTTTACTTGAATCTGCAAAACAAAACAGATCATGGTCAATATCTGAATGAGATCTAAAATTCCTAGAGGTTCGAATAATTATACGGCAAGAAACCCAAAACATATAACATACCTCCAAGTCATCCAGCTCACCGAAGGAGAACTCAACAACATCTATGTTGCCTTTCATCTTCTTTGTCTCCCCTCCAATTTCCCATTCTCCTGATATTTTTTTTTTCAAAGGGATAAAGGGAAGATAAATAAGGATGAGAACAGAACAAATGCAATTAACAATCCAACAGTCCCAGAAATCTGCAGAGAACAAGACAGTCTCACCTTTTACTATTAATGATAACTCATAAGTATAGCCAACCCTTTTCTTGTTTCTAACAGTAACCAAGAAAGCCTACAATAGAATGGACAGAAAACCTATGGTGTGAACTTCCCAAATCAATAATAAACTTCCTCGAATAGTATTCAAGCATTAGCAATCAAGACGAGAAATGCTGACTATCTAAAAGAAGTTATCTTGCTTCAGTCTACAATAATTCTTTCACCTGCTTAGTTTCCACTTCATTTATCAATGTTGAGCATAAATGCCAATCATAAGGGGATCCAATTTATTTGGATGGATCTCCAATCACAACAAACATCTCCTCCCAGTTCTATACAGCAAAAAGTATTCTAAATTCTAATTAGCCAAAAACTGACCGTGGTATCTGCACCGGCTAGGTTGGACATAATGTAAGTAGCAGATAGAAAATTAACAATCATTGGTCTCGTGGTGCCAATCTTTTTCTCGATTGCAAATCTAACAAATGTGATTTTGAATCAAACAAAAAATGACTTCAATAATTACTTGATCCCAATTGAAGTTTTTAATGGGTTGGCATATGCAAGAGCAAATTGAAAGATGACACTGCTCTCTGTATCTTTATCTCCAGAAGCTCGCAGCAAACACATCTATCTTTAGACAATTAATATAAAAGCACTCACATCTCCAGAGCATCTTGTCACTTCTGTTACTTCAGCCTTACCCCAGAGAACTCCACTGAACCCATAGAGAGAAGCAACTCCTGCAATCAAAGACAAAAATTGAAAATGAGGATGCTAAGGCATAGTGCATAGGAAAGTCAGTTGCTCAATATCCACAAACAAGAAAGATAATTGTATTATTGAGGCTTACAGAACCATATTACATTAATCAAAATCTAACACTAACTCTTCTTCTTCTGGAGAAACTTATGTGTTTCACACAGGTCATGTGTAGTAATAAAACCAATCTTTAATGTGATCATATTTCAGATTTTCATAGACAATGAGGTTCATAAGAGCACGACTCCCTTTGGTTTATGCTAATTCTTTTCATTTTTCTTCAACCCTAGCCCACCCATGGCACTGCCCACTATGCAACTGCTTCATGCATGGATTAAACAAGACGCCTTACATGGCGTCAATGAGCAAAGAAATTCGAAGCATTTTCGAGCTCAAGCCTTCAGAGGATCCAAAATTTAACAATATCATAGTCTATCCCCATCGAATGAGGATCATAATTGTATGGATTTTCTCCCTGTGATTAATACTATTCTTTTTTTTCCTGGCTAAGCCTAACCACAACAGCAATGAATACAATGTACGTCTTCAAATGTGCCTCAGATGTACAAACAAGTAATGTATGATACGTTTGAGGCATTAAAATGTCCAGACCTTGATTCGCTCCGTTGCCCATTTATTCAAATTCTTTTCCTCCCACGTTCCAGCCTGAAAAGAGTAAAGTATGATAAGAAAAAAATGCAAGTTAAAGAAAAACAGTATATTGATGATTATCACAAAAGGCTAGTAAAAATTCAAACTTAGTGCCTCCAAAAATGAAGCAAACTAAACCCTGGAGTAAAGGTTTTCAATGATTTTGATAACATACTCCATCGGATACATCCAGGATACAATTAAATTGACAAGATCACAATCCAGAGATTACTCAAATGCAAGATAACCATTTCTACATGAAATATAGCAGCTCGAAAATGGAAAGCACAATAACCATCCAAATATCTAGGTTCATTCAACAGAAAAAAAAAAAAAAACTTTCAAATGGTCCCAAAATGCATACCCGATTCCAGGCCGAGCCGAGGTGAGATTGGGTGGGCTGATTGTAGACATCCGCCGGGTCAATCTTCTTGGGCGCGGGCAGCGGCGCGGCGTCGCGGCTCGTCCCTCGGACCCAATAAGTGTAGGAAGCTGATTCCACCGCCTTCTCTGCCGAAGCCGATACCGCTGCGCCTCCCTCCATTGTTCGCAATTCGAGTACGGATCAAATGCCTCAAGAGATCGCCGAAGATATCCAGAAAATTGAGAGCAGTGATTGAATGCGTAAACCTATAAAATTCTTGGAATTTGGTTGCGAGGGTGAAAGATAATTGGGGTTTTCGGCGTGATTCGAGAAAGTTCCAAGCGGGTGGGAAGGGCAGCTGCTTGTTTAAAAATAAAATTAGCGGTTCAACTTGGACTGGAAGTCGGCTGTAGATTTGGGGAGACCGATTATCATTTGTTCGATTTGATTTAATTTAATATAAATTGTAATTAAATTAAAATGTCAAGTTGAAGGGTTTTTGGAAGGGGAATTATATAGAAGTACACACTTATTCAAAAGTGTGTAGCTTCCGTATCCATTTTTTAATTTACTATATTACATAATTATTTAATTATTTTAATGTTTTTGAGTAAAAAAATCATGTCATTTACATATGCCATACCAACAAAGGTTTCTTACCAAAATAGTGCATTTTGAAAACTGAAATGATGGACCGAATCTTCAAGCAGATGGCAGGATTTTTATTTATTTATTTACTTCCCCATTTACTTTCATTCTCACCGTTGCCATTTTTTGGAAGTTCGGAAAGAAGAGAGAACATTGTCAGATTCACAACCACATTCCCATCAAGAAAACTGAAATTGTGTTCATCGTCGGAATCAAAAGAACATCGTCGGAATCATCCTCAAAGAATGTACTTTCTTCGTTCTACTAGTTATTTGAAATTCTCCTTGGGAAAAATTGAGATATATGGCTGATTTACAGATTTTCATCGAGCAAACACCATCTCCAGTCGAGGAAACCACGTCTCCGGTCGACTGGAGCCATGTCTCCATTCGATAGGAGACTGATTCCCTCAACCGGAAAAAGGCGTTTGATCGACAGGAATATGTTGAAAAAATAAAATTTAAGTATATTTCTGGATTCCCATCGATTACGAGCTATCTCCAATGGATCAGACACATGACCCCGTTCGACCAATGACGTGGTTCCCTTGACCGTTGACTACGAGTTGTCTCCGAGAATCTGGAAATATACTTGAATTTTATTTTTTCACGAAAAAATAAGCATTTTTTTGGCATTAATTGAAGTATGTAATATTAGGGGGACGTATTTGGAATATTATTTCGACGGAAAACAGCAACAAGATGTCAAAATTGGTATTGGTAAGTTTGGTGTACATTATTTTTGTTTCGTATGTAATGCATTTTTTGTTGCGTGAATATTGTGAATATCGTGGGTATTGGTGAATATTGTGATTTTTTCGTGAATATCGTTGCCCGTAATTGATTTTTATATTCCATGTACTTTGTATCAAGTTTTGATCTGTTCATTCAGACTGTAGTTTTTGGCACCATCAAAAGGGAAAAATTATTAGGACAAGTTTATAATTAAAATTAAGTTTTGAGTAGAACTCAAAACATTTGCTGATGATAAGCCTAACACGTGTATAGCTTTCAGGTTTAGATAGGTTCATCTGTCCATTTAGTAATTGAACCAGCAACAACAACCTAAAGATACTGAAGTGTTTCAAGTGACGTTGAACTAAAGAGGAAATGCCTGAATGTTCATGCTACTAAAGCTCAATCAACAACGCATGTACTACAAGCAAGAGTTCAAAAGTACACTGAATATGACATTTAGAGATATGTCGACATACTGGAATTCGGCATAAGACAAAATTCACAAAACTTGGATGAATTTGGCATGATGTTTTTAAATATACAAATTCTGCATGGTTCCATTGAGCACCCAAGATAGCAAGGAAGAAGATGGTCTCTCCAACAGATAGTTTTGTTTCTCTCGCTATAAAACAGAAGATCTGAAAAAGAAATTTAAAAAAAAAAAAGACAATGTATTACAAGACAGAGTAAGACGATAATTCTCATAATCAAACACAAATTATTTCAAGCTTTCCTAAATATTCATCCAAGCGTTCGAAACATTCTTAAGTGCTTCACCTTAGAGATCTTACTATGTTGTACCTCTTCTGTTTTTAGATTCTAAGCTCATTTCTCTAAACTTAGATCAAGTGAGTCTAACCTTAAAATTGTACATATTGTAAAGATACACTCCAGTTTGAACCCAAACCTTCTTACACATACCTTTTGGTAGTCGGAAGTTGCGTTAAGGCGAGTAAGTTATCATGCAATATAACTGAAAGTTGTTATTGTAAGTTGAAGAGGATTAGGACGGCATTCTTAGATTAGGACTTTCAAGTGGATTGAAAGCTAACACTGATCTTGCCATTCAACGCTAGTGATTCTCTGTCTATTGATGAATACGATACAATGAATATATGAGCTTTGGGTTTTTCGAACCAATTTAAAAATATTTTATGTTGTCTTCACTTTGATTTAATTGCTTTACTTATATCGTACTTGTTATTACACAAAAAATTGTCAGTGTTTTGACAAAACTAAAGTTATTAGGAAGTGCCACGTCAGCTGGCATGTTTAGACTCAATAAGTTAGTTGAGAGAGTTAGTCGGTTAAGAGGGCTAAAATAGTGATGAAATATTAATCGAGTGTGTCGAGTCTCTGAATATATATTTTTGAATGAAGCTTCTTAATAATTAATAGATGTATCTTTACACTTTAATCCCCACAAATTAATAATTTCCTTATTTTCGATTATCGCTTCAATTATAATGAATTTTTGTTGTTATCCTACGTGCAACATGTGAAGATATCTATCTATGAATTCTATATAGCAAAACATATTGAAGACACCACATTCATCCTCAATCCTATGTGGAATTACTACAATTTTTTATTCTTAATTTTCTAAATTCTTCATTTTATGCCTTCTAATCATCTACAATCTCACATTGATTTTTATGAAACATAGCCAAATGAGAACTTATATAAAAGGATATTTTTATTCTTTAAGTCTCAACCAAATTTTCATTTTTAATTGGTGGAGTAATTGATATTAATTCTATCAATCAAACTACAACACTAATAGTTTATTTAATTTAATTTAATTTAATTTGATCAAATAAATAGTTTTTAATTTAATTTAGAAACATATTTTCAAAATTCTTCATTTTATGCATTCTAATCACTCTATAATCCCATATTGATTTTTATGAAACATAGCCAAATGAGAACCTCTATAAAAGGATATTTATATTCTTTAACTCTCAATCAAATTTTTATTTTTAATTGGTGGAGTGACTGATATTAATATCAATCAAACAACAACACTAATAGTTTATTTAATTTAATTTGATCAAATAAATAGTTTTAAATTTAATTTAGAAACATATTTATTTTCTAAATTCTTCATTTTATGTCTTCTAATCACTCTTTAATCCCACATTGATTTTTTATGAAACATAGCCAAATGAGAACCTCTATAAAATGATATTTATAGTATGTAAGTCTCAATCAAATTTTTATTTTTAATTGATGAAGTGATTGATATTAATATCAATCAAACTACAACGCTAATAGTTTATTTAAGTTAATTTGACCAAATTAATAGTTTTTAGATTACTTTATAAACATATTTATTTTCTAAATTCTTCATTTTATGTCTTCTAATCACTCTATAATCCCACATTGATTTTTTATAAAACATAGTCAAATGAGAACTTATATAAAAGGATATTTATATTCTTTAAGTCTCAACCAAATTTTCATTTTTAATTGGTGGAGTAATTGATATTAATTCTATCAATCAAACTACAACACTAATAATTAATTTAATTTAATTTAATTTAATTTGATCAAATAAATAGTTTTTAATTTAATTTAGAAACGTATATATTTTCAAAATTCTTCATTTTATACATTCTAATCACTGTATAATCCCACATTAATTTTTTATGAAACATAGCCAAATGAGAACTTATATAAAAGGATATTTATATCCTTTAAGTCTCAACCTAATTTTCATTTTTAATTGGTGGAGTAATTGATATTAATTCTATCAATCAAACTACAACACTAATAATTAATTTAATTTAATTTGATCAAATAAATAGTTTTTAATTTAATTTAGAAACATATTTATTTTCAAAATTCTTCATTTTATACAATTCTAATCACTCTATAATCCCACATTGATTTTTTTATCAAACATAGCCAAATGAGAACCTCTATAAAAGGATATTTACATTCTTTAAGTCTCAATCAAATTTTCATTTTAATTGGTGGAGTGATTGATATCAATATCAATAAAACTACAACACTAATAGACCAAATAAATAGTTTTTAATTTAATTTAGAAACATATTTATTTTCTAAATTCTTCATTTTATGCCTTCTAATCACTCTTTAATCCCACATTGATTTTTTATGAAACATACCCAAATGAGAACCTCTATAAAATGATATTTATATTCTGTAAGTCTCAACCAAATTTTTATTTTTAATAGATGGAGTGATTGATATTAATATCAATCAAACTACAACACTAATAGTTTATTTAAGTTAATTTGACCAAATTAATAGTTTTTAGTTTAATTTAGAAACATATTTATTTTCTAAATTCTTCATTTTATGCCTTCTAATCACTCTATAATCCCACATTGATTTTTTATAAAACATAGTCAAATGAGAACCTCTATAAAAGAATATTTATATTCTTTAAGACTCAAACAAATTTTCATTTTTAATTGTTGGAGTAATTGATATTAATATCAAACAAACTACAACACTCATAGTTTATTTAATTTAATGTGACCAAATAAATAGTTTTTAATTTAATTTAGAAATGTATTTATTTTCAAAATTCTTCATTTTATACCTTTTAATCACTCTATAATCCACATTGATTTTTATGAAACTTATCTAAATGAGAACCTCTATAAAAGTGTCACGATTTCATTAGCTAGCTCATCCAAAATAAATTCATACATATTTACTAAGAAAATCTACAATCTTGAAATAAAATAAACTAATCCATTGTGGTGGAAATAAAAATGAAAAGATAAAAATGAATTTGTAGTCTTAGATATAATTGTGGTATATCAATAAAAACATCAATAAATACATATTTACTAAGAAAAACTATAATCTTAAAAACCAAAATATAAAATAGATTAGATTTAGATTTTGAATATGTGAAGTCTTATAAAAATTAATATGGGATTCAAGTATTTTATTTTATTTTATTTATTTGGGTTTTTATGGATTTAGGTTTTGAAATTATGGAATCTCATAAAAAATAATTTGAGATTTAAGTATTATTTATTTATTTCTTTATTAATGTTACTTTATACTATTAAGATTTATTAAGATATATAATCAATTATTGTAATAGTTTATATTTAACTATTTAGATATATTAGATTAGTTAATTAGCAAGTAGTATACTATTTATTAGTTATGTTAATTTATACTATTCGGACTTTATTAAGATAGATAACCAATTATTGTAGTACTTATATTTAATTATTTGGATATATAGTAAATATATTTGAGTAATTAGTATGTATTACTATACAAGTTTGAGATAAGAATGTATAAGAAAATATTTTAGAAAAATTAATGTGAAATTCAAGTGTTTGGAATTTATTATTAATCTTTGTACTACATGTTTAATTAAGATTGATAAAATTAATGTGGAATATATTATAAATATATTTGAGTAATTAGTATGCAACTATACGAGTTTGAGATAATAATGGATAAGAATAATATTTTAGAAAAATTAATGTGAAATTCAAGTGTGTGGAATTTATTATTAATCTTTGTACTACATGTTTAATTAAGATAGATAACCAATTATCGTGTTAATTTATATTTAACTATCTAGATATATTATAAATAGATTTAGGTAATTAGCAGGATTAGGATTAGTAAGAGTGACACGATTTCATTAGCTAGCTCAACTAAAATAAATCCATACATATTTTCTAAGAAAATCTACAATCTTTGAAATAAAATAGAAAATAATTCGTTGCGGTGAAATAAAAATAAATTTGTAGTCTTAAATATAATTAAATATGGTATATTAACAAAAACATAAATCGATACATATTTGTAAGAAAATCTATAATCTTAAAATAAACTAGAAATATTTTGTTGCGATGAAAATAAACACCAAAAATATAAAAATAGATTTAGGTTTTGAATATGTGAAGTAGTATAAAAATTAGTGGGATTCAAGTATTTTATTTATTAACTTATTTTGGATGTGAATGGATTTAGATTTAGGTTTCGAAATTATGAAATCTCATAAAGTGATTTCGCATCGAATTTACTATTCAAATAACTTATATTTAAATATTTAGATATTTTATAAATTTTAAATGAGATTAGATAATTAAGTGGTATTATTACATAAATTTCGGACGAGAATTAATAGTAAAATCAATTTTTAAAATCAAGTTTGTGACATATATGAATATAAAAATTCTATACAAGTAGTTTCTCTAACTTTTTAATCTTTTGTTATTTATTCTAATTTATTATTAATATACTTTGTAATATTCGAATTATTACTACGACGAATAACCAATTATTACAACAAGTTATATTTATAATTTTAAATAGATTATGGTGATTAATAAGCATGATTATAAATTACGATATAAAGTGATTTCCGTCGAACTTGTATAGTAATACATTAATTTTTTCTAAAATATTTTTTATCCATTCTTATCTCAAACTTGTATAGTAATACATACTAATTACTCAAATATATTTACAATATATCTAAACAATTAAATATAAATTATTATAATAATTGGTTATCTATCTTAATAAAGTCCAAGAGTATAAAGTAACATAACTAATAAATAGTATACTACCCGCTAATTACCTAATCTAATATATCTAAATAGTCAAATATAAACTATTACAATAATTGATTATATATCTTAATAAATCTTAATAGTATAAAGTAACATTAATAAAGAAATAAATAATACTTAAATCTCACATTATTTTTTTTATGAGATTCCATAATTTCAAAACCTAAATCCATAAAAAAACCCAAATAAATAAATAAAATAAAATACTTGAATCCCATATTAATTTTTATAAGACTTCACATATTCAAAACCTAAATCTAAATCTATTTTTATATTTTGGTTTTTAAGATTATAGTTTTTCTTAGTAAATATGTATTGATTGATGTTTTTATTGATATACCACATTTAATTATATTTAAGACTACAAATTTTTTAATCTTTTTATTTATTCTAATTTATTATTAATATATTTTGTAATATTCGAATTATTGCTACGATGAATAACCAATTATTACAACAAGTTATATTTATAATTTTAAATAGATTCTGGTGATTAATAAGCTGATTAAAAATTACGATATATCGACGGGTTATACACTAGTTCTTGTTTATTTGATTTGATCATGAACTTACCTAGTTCTTGTTTATTTGATTTGATCATGAACTTACCTACCTGCTGCTTACTACTTGTCCAAAATACCAAATATTATGATAATCTACTTATATTCATCTTCTTACATCTCAATATTGTTTTTTGACTTTTCATATGGTAACACACTAGTCTCGATCACAAGCACCCCACCATGTGAAATAAATTATATATTTCGATTTATATTATAGTCAAAATTATTCACTCATAATTTTATATTTTGCATCGTCCAACATATGTGGCTCGTATGTTATATCTTGATTCAATCACACAATCAAACCTATTAAAAGTATAAAGCAAATATGACTCATGTGTAATTTGTAGACTATTGCATAGGAACGTGAGATTTATCCAATGCATACCGTGTATAGCAGTTGTGGATTCCGATAAAAAAAAAAAGGCGGAATATATACAAGTACATACTTTTGTAAAAGTGTGTACAGGACACAACTATTTTGAAAAATTGATACATTGTATACCCATTTGCTTTTTTTAATATATATCTACAGTCTCTTCGTTAGTTTCGATTTGAATTGTGACATGCCACTGACAAAACAGTAATATTACTGTTGGTTAACAACCTGTAAATCAGTAAATGATTGCTAAATGAATGGTACTAATAAAACTCCGGAAACATATTAAATTTCATCCATTCATTTAGTCAAGGAAAATTAATTAAATTTGACCGAAACAAATGATGTGTTTAATTCCTACGCATGATTCCGAAACATAAATCAATAAATTAATTAATCATTGACCGGAAACATAAATTTTTGATCGGAAACATAAATCAACATAAATAAATTAATTAATAATAATTATTACTTCTTGTCTCCGGTCGACCGGAATCAACGAATTTTCGACCGGAAACAAGGATATATCAAATTAATTTAATACTAATTAATTTAAAATGAATGTATGATGTTTAAATTAATATTTATAGGTTGCAAAATATTGAAATGCTATTCACGACAGATGTTTCCGGTCGCATGATGTTTCCGGAAATTTCAATTCATTTAATATGTTTCTGGTCAAAATTTAATTAATTTTCCTTGACCAGAAACATAAATCAATAAATTAAAATTTTTTGATCGGAAACATAAATCAACATAAATAAATTAATTAATAATAATTATTACTTTTGTCTCCTATCGATCGAAACATCAAAGGGTCGACTGTAATCAACAATTTTCTAATCGAAACAAGGATATATCAAATTAATTTAATACTAATTAATTTAAAATGAAAATGAATGTATGATATTTAAATTAATATTTATAGGTAATCTATGATGGAAATTTTGCAAAATATTGAAATGCTATTCACACAACTTATTAATTAATATTTAATATTGAAATTATAAGTTAATTTAATACTGCACAAAATAGTACTACGAAAGTAAAAGCTTACAGCTATAATTGCAGAAAAATTGAAGAAGACAAATAAATGCTGAAAATTTGCTGAAAAAGTAGAGAAAGATTTGACCACCAATAATTGAACCAATTCTCTCCTATTTATACAATCGATCCGTAACAGATACAAATCAGTATTCACAATTTGCTCTTACTCTTGCTCCTCTAATTTTCTTTGGTTCATTTCGGTTTTATATTCAAAATTTTCAAATTTTTTCTTCAATCCAGATCGCAGCTATATCTCAAGAAGTAAGTTATTCGAATTTTTATTTATTTTCGACCCGTTTTTTGAATTTATTGTTGTTTATGATATTAATTTGTGTTTAGATTTATTATTGTTAATTTTGTTGTGATTTATTATTGTTAATTTTGTTTAGATTTATTATTGATTATTGGTTTGGATAAATTATTGCAAATTCGTTTAGATAATTAATTATTGCATAATTCGTATAGATAATTGGATATTATAATTCGATTATCTCTCGCATACATTTATATTTAAGTGAGAATTTTAATGTATAGGTTAATTTAGATTAAGTTATGCATTTTAGATTAACGTGTAGGTGAACTTAGATATTTTTATATGATTTTATGGGTTTTCAAATTTATAAGCTATTAATAAAACTAAAATTTAAAAAAAACCATAAATGAATAAAAAAATTAATTAACACATAAAAAAATTAATTCCGGTCGATAATTACCTTGATTCCGGTCGATAATTCCCTTGATTCCGGTCGACCGGAATCAAGGATTCCTTGATTCGGTCGACCGGAACAAGGATTATCGACCGGAATCAAGGGAACATGATTCCGGTCGCATGATTCCGGTCCAATTAGTATTAAATTCTGGAATTTAATATGTTTCGGAGATATTAAATTTATGTTTATATTAATAATTGAATTTAATAATAATTATTACTTCTTGTTAATTCGATAGGAAACAACATTCTTATTAATAATAATTTAATATTCGATCGAAACTTCAATTCTTATTAATAATAATTTAATAATAAATAATTTAATACTTCGTTAGTATTCGACCGAAACTTGATTCTTATTATTAATAATTGAGTAATAAATAATTTAATAACAAGATTCGATAGGAAACAATAGAACGACCTAATCAATTAATTTTCTAATGGAAACAAGATATATCAAATTAATTTAATACTAATTAATTTAAAATGAATGTATGATATTTAAATTAATATTTACGTGTAATCTATGATTCCTACGACCGAAACCTGATAATTTTTATATCCCATTCTTTAAAAAATCGATAAATCGTATATCAATTTTGAACATAGAAAATCAAAACGTAGTGATCATTTAGTTAACATAATTTGTTTAGATTACAAAAACCCATGTTAATTAATTCATGCGTTAATTATTGTTGTTTATGATATTTATTTTGTTTAGATTAATTATTGTTAATTTTGTTTACATTAATTATTGTTAATTTTGTTTACATTTGTTTTGCTTATTTGTTTAGATAATTCGATTGTTTCTGCTATTTATAATTATTGCATAATTCGTTTAGATAATTGGATATAATTATTGGATAATTCGTTTAGATAAGTCTTGACATAATTCGCTTAGATAAGTCCCTTTAATTAATTTATTGTAAGAGACTTTAATTATTTAATTAGATTTTGATTAGATTGCTATTTTTTCTTATTTGTATATTTGATTAGAATGTATATTTGTTTTGTACATTAGAAAAATCATATTAAGACTGTATATTTCTGTTAATGTAATCTTGTATTTGTTATAGATGTCGAGATGGAAGAACATTATTGTTAGATATGGAGGCGGTGGGATCATTCTTTATATTACATTGGCGGTATCAATCAAATGCCTTTGTTCGAATGGACAATGTAATTATCTCGGAGTTCATAGAGATGATTGATCAAATTATGTCGACAAATTCGTTGATTACAACCTACCAACCGCATTATCTATCGAGATCTCTGTGGTAGAATTATCAAATTACTTTTGAGTAATGATGATCAACTTTTCGATTGGCTCATGATGCCCAACCGAGGTCTATGTGATTCACGATGCCGACACATCCCAATCGGAGCAAGAACTATATAGACCTTCGTTTGAGATACCATCCTCGCCAACATATGACTACACTTCCCAACACATATCGCTCGATGCGTCGTTGACACAACAATTTACATCATCGATTGGTTTGATGTCGATACATCTCAATATATGCCGCAACACATGGATCCATCCAGAATTGCTTTCCCAACATATCGCAACCACAACCAGGGGCTGATACACTTGTTGAGGACAGCGATGACGACGACTACGTTGAAGAAGAAGAAGATGAAACAGAGTCAGATGAAGAGGAAGAAGATCGCGAGTCTGCTTTGGTGAGTTATGGCTCATTTGTAGAGTTTGACGCATGGATCCGTCGAGAGGGTGGATTCGGGAAGCTTCTATCTACGATTATGCAGAGTAACACGCAAGCGCACGTAGGAGGCCTAGAGCCAGAAGAAGTTGAGGAGATGAGCAACTGGCTAGTCCCTGTTATTCCTCATGATGCTTCAGTTAATCTCTTTGCTCGTCCTCTCGACTCGGTTTCAGACCGATGAGTCGCGCGGGTTCCATCTTCGACGACAAGGGTGAATCAAGATATCCGGCTATGACATTTGGAATATCGAGTAGAATTTGTTATTCCTCGATCCGATAATTCGAGGATTATATTCAAATGTCGATATCATAATCGCGTCCTTTTCTACTACGTGCATCGCAGCAGGTGCATTTTGGTTTGTCCGCAAGTTTGATGCTATACATACTTGCGCACGTAACCTAGTGAATATCGGAGTAAGGAAGGTTAATGCCCGTGTAATAAAGCATACATATCACGAAAAATACGTGAAGACGGTGAAGTGCTAAAGCCGAGGTCCATTATGGCTGATTTGTAGAGAGTACGGTACACGTTACATACATGTAGCAATGCGAGCCCGTAATAGGGCGATCGAGATGATATACGGTGGACATGAAGAATCATTTCAGCTACTACCGAGTTATCTCGCATATGTTACGGATGAGCAATCCCGGTTCGATGACCGACTTGGATATTGGATCGATGGTCGGTTCCGCCACCTCTTTGTCGCCGATTCATGCGATTGGCGTACACATTGTGCCTCCGACCGTGATTGTAGTCGACGGCACGCACTTGAAGGGCCGCAATAAAGACATATTATTCATTGCCGTGACAAAGGACGGCAACGAGCAAGTTTGTCCATTAGCTTATGGAATTGGTCCGATCGAGAATGATGTCTCATGGACTTGGTTTCGTCTCGACTACAAGTCGCTTATGGATCAAATCCGAGATGTTGATTGTTTCGATGCCCATGTCAAGATAATGAACGCGGTCAAGTGTGTCTCCCCGATGCAACACACGGATTATGCTACTACCATCTGCTGAAAAATCACCCGTTTGGGCAACCATCCGCAGTTATTCCAAAGCCGCTTATGCGTACTCAAGATGCACACTTTGAAAAGCGATGGCTATGTTAAAGTCTCGTGAAGGCCGATGGTAGTGGCGCATATACCAAGTTGGTGGAGGTTGGAGTGCGAAGTGGGCTAGATCACGGTCCCGTTAGGCGCTACGCTTTTATGACATGGAACATTGCCGAATCATTCAATTCTCGAATATTGTGGCTAGACGATTGCCAATTTGCTCAATGATTGAGGCAATCCGTCACATTACGAGAAAAATGGTTCGATGAGAGACATGAAGCGGAAAGAGGTACGCGGTGAATCAACCCTCAAGCAACGCTGTAAGATGATGGTATCAATGGAACTATCACGCAGATACGATGTAGTGCCCTCATCGACTCCACTTTCAAAGTCAAGCACGGAAGCAAAACATTCGAGTCAATCTCAACACGCAATCGTGCGTGTTTGGAGTGGGACATGGATATGATACGTGTTCTCATGTTTGCAGACTATATGGTACAATTTAAGTTTAATTATGTTAATTTTTTGATCAAATTGATTTCTTTTACATATAATTGATTATATAAATTTTTAGTCATAAAGGTCACCATATATCTAACTATGTGAGTACTACCATTCCGCAAAGCTAGCCAAGCATACCAGATCGGATCAATCTGCTCAGCCACGCCTAGTTGGAATGTTCCTCCGGATGTTGCCGAATTACAATTATGCCTCCTAATAGAGTCCGTCAGTGGGCCCAAAGTGGGTCGATATCGTCATCCAACAGAAGTGGGATCGAGTAGTAGAAGTCGTGCACTACGGACATGTAGCTTGTGTGGTAATGAATCTCATACGCGTCGGAAGTGTCCTTACTTATCCAGAGACGAGTGACATTGTAATGAAAGAAAACATTCATGTAAAGATATTATTAACATTATTATTATTTTAACTTAATCAAATTGAATTGAATTGAATTGAAATTGGAATTGGAATTGGAATTGGAATTGAAATTGAAATTGAAGTTGAAGATCATATTAAAATTAATCCATTGTCGATAAGATAATGTAACTAAGAATCTATTACAAGAGATAAAATAAATAAAATCATTACATAGTACATGCTAATTTCTACCTCTTCCTCTTCCTCTTCCTCTCGACTCTTATATGGATCACATATCTCATATATATTTCCACCTACTTTATGTCTATATGTTACAACATTAGACGTACCCATTCGATGCTCGGTGAACCGTAAATAAGACGTTCCACATCATGCACGCAAATGAACCATCACCAAATCGTCTTCTTCGATCAAATACCGAAGAGGCTCGTGTAATAATCGCATCATTATTCCATGGTGGTATCTCGTGGAGTTAGCCTCGAACCATCTAGTGAAGATCGAACCGCCGCAATAATCTAGTCAGCACACGAAGTCCATCATCCTCGCATCCACTTGATCCTGGTCCATCCGCCAAACACGCGAGTCAAACAAAGACGATGACGAGTGCATATCCACGCGCATTATCGCGAAACGCTCGATGACGCAAGGGATGATGATCTATAAAATTAATATTTAGATAAAATAAACAAGGAAAATTTCAATTTTGCAATTTATCAGTATTAAATAAGGTTACCGCGTGCACGTAACCATGATGTATAACCCGTCATGCCGAGGACAATCGCTATCCAATGCGGTGGTGGATTCCATGCCATAACAATGCTCTCGGGGTCATGATCACCTGTTCCTCACGCTGGTCTTGAATGTAGGACTTAAAGCGTTGCGTGTACCTCGGACCATGAATTTTGCGAAACATCTATTCAACATTGAAAATTAAGTAATTAGAGATACTACATATATACTATATATTGATTGTATTAAAGACTTACGAAAAACCAAGATCGAGGATGATTGTGTTTTGATAATCCACCCCATCCAATACGTCGATCCCGACATCGAGTCTCATCCTCAAATACACCATGAATAGATCGACGACCGCAAAATTATTTTGGGATACATATCAATATAAGTAGATGTACTTAAAAAAATGAAGCATATTGTATAAAACGCACGTGCAGAACATCAAAGGCCTCTCGGCATTTCGATATTCACGAAAAATGCAACCTGGACTTGTCGATCAGTACCCCGAACAACCACCATTGCCTTATTTGTGTTCAAGAAACGCTGGTAATTTATCAATATATCACCTCCTAATGGACGTGGCATCGGGCTATTCACGTATGGTGACCTCATTACAACCGAAGGTCTCCGTGCCTGCTCACCCTCCGGATCCCGAATTACAAACATTTAATTTAGAGAAATGAAAACATAACAAATATAATGAAATATTATAAAGCGCCAAATATGAGACTTAATAGTTACCGTTGCTCCAACTGCCGCCGACGGCTCGAAACCGCTTCACGACGCCCCGAGGCGCCGATCACTAAATAGGTCCAGTCCCATCATGGAATGATGAGATGTAGTTCCGGATCGGTACCATGGATTTGGTGAGTAGCGGGAGGGTATCACCGGGGCGATGCAGGTTGCCTCAACCGGTTCAATATGTCCACCGCCTCGGGGACATCCGGACTGGGCGGTGATGTGGTCTCTCGATCTTCACCTCTCGTCGTCGTCGTCGGATGACGTGGGACATGAGGTGCATGTAGGGAAAACATATGTTAACCCTCGCCCCGAGGATCCATCTTGGGTGTTTAATTCACCATACATTGATTATAAACCTAGCATGCGTCTATATAATTAAATTGCAACACGTTAGGTTTTCACGTGTTTACCTTTGGATCTCAAGAGGTCGATGGAACGAGATGAACGGATCGAACGGATCGGACTCGTGCTTTGACCTTCCGGATCGTATCCCGATTGCCCAATCTCCAACGCCGAGTGAGGACGATCTATGGAGAATGCTTCGAAAATCACTCAATGCTCTCTTCACAACTTTCAAAATCTCTCTCAATGGACAAGAGGGCCAAAATTTGTGTGTGATTAATGAGCATTAACCTAGATTTTATCTCATACCTTATATTTATAATGCACTACCTTAATCCTATATGGAATATTACCATAATCCTATATGGAATATTACCATAATCTTAGGATTATTTCCATACTCGTGATTATTTCCATACTCGTGATTATTACCATAATCTTATATGGAAAGGATCTATGCATATACTATAAATATAATTATATCCTTGTGGGATAAAGAGAATAAAATCTTTCATTTGAGAGCACATAGGGACCGATTTTCAGTAGCTATGGGTCTGGATGGGCCACCAGAGGATCAAATGCAAGGAATAAAGATGGGCCTCAAATAAATTAATTATCTTATGTTCACCGTAACATAAATTAATTTATAAACATTCGATCATGCCACTAGAGAAAGAATGTTGACTTACCCTTTATTACCAAGTTGAGTCGGGCTTGCACTTAGACATTACGAATCCCGTATTTAAGATATCGAACGTCCATTAATCATTTATAGCAATCATCGCTTAAAACGATTAATAACTTCATTTCTTAAGTAGTACCACTCAACCTTATTATTGTACTTGAGCTAACTCAACTGCAGGTTTAGTACAATAAACCTTTTGAGTTCCTTAAGGGACGCCATCATCCTAAACGGATACGGTGACTGACAGATAACTAGCGTGACATACAAGATCGCCACCACCCAAGATGCGGAGAATTGGGTTAGAACATATAACCCTCACTCATAACAAGTCAAAGTGATGGTCAAGAACTCATACTCACCTAATACCTTATCGAGGTTTAGATCATCGTAAGTCACCGAGATCTTGGTTCTTCACGACGGTCGAAAGAAGAACTCATCTCATCGTGATCCTTCAATACGTCGAGACGCATCAAAGATAGACAAGCAACTAAGTCAAGTCACTTCTTATCTATACCGCGCCTCAAACCGACAACTCGTCCTTAAGTCGCCTCATTTGTGAAACTTTTTATATCTCATTAACGACCAATCATATGGATTTCGTGATCTTCACACATCGTATGATCTAACTTATATATGAGATAAGGGACATGATATATGCAATCAAGTATTCAAACGGATAGGAGATTGTAATAGTGGTAACAGAAACATTGTATACAAGCTCAACCAAACTGCCAAAGAGACAAATCCAACGGCATGTGTGTGTCAGATCATCCCTATGTGTGCAACCACATCGAGTCTTCTAAGAGGTTTTCAAACCGCTTTATCTTTGGAATAAATTTATCTTCGATAGACCTCTCGATGCGTTGATCGCCTCGTCCTCACTCTCCGGACAGATTCCGGATAGATTCTCGGATCCAACGACGATCGACGGAATTAAGACGCCTGGTGCTCACCACCACCGCCGATGAAGCCGCCCCGTATGTCTTCCGTATCCCGCCTCTCAAATGATGGACGGCTATCCACATATGGTCGCCGCAGCTCATCAACAACCGGAACCTCAACGAACCCAACCGACGATGTCCTCTCGACGGGTCTCGGCGGCGCTCGAGGCTCGCTCGATGGAGACCCCGAAAGATCGTGATCCTCAACAAACCGTGGAGCCTCCTAACTCGGACGTCTCACGCCGAGGCTCATCCACCGGATGAGACACACCACGACGTAGCGGAACTGCTGCCCCTCCTCAAAGGATTTGACGGATAACAAAATTCACACCGAGTGGAGAGGGTGTGAGACAGACACCCAAGAACGGTGCTAACCTCGAATGAGTCGCTCGATCGATATGAGATGATAATCGACCCACAATAAATTGAAAGATGTTATTTAATATTCTAATAAATGCAATACCTCATACATGATTTAAAATTATAATAAAATTCAGACTCTTGCTCAAAAGAGATCAGAAGCTGCCGTGAGAGCCTACTTGAACTTCCACCTCAACACTCTTGACACGTGGGATTGATGACGTCCCAGCTATACTTCCCAAGCCTGTATGATCTCGGTGACCAAGCATATAGTGCCAGATCGGTCCGTAAAAGTGGTATTGAGCATTAGGTTGACATCACGTCGTATAATATCTCAATATCCGTAACCGTAGGCCCCCACGGAAATCGGTAAAACGCCCGGATCGTCAACCAATGCCCAAACCCAATCAGCTATTATCTTCCCGATCGCACCCAAATACGAATCCATAGAGGATAATAACGGGCCACACGTAAATAGTGACGTAAGATCTACATCATCACTAAAATCACTACTACAAAATCTATCTACTAGATTACGTAATGTAACTGTGTGTCCCGCAAAAAGGCTATAGACCTCAACGTCGCTCAAGTCGTAGTCTGTGTGGGATCAAACGATGATGACCCAAATTGCGGGCGGTGACTAGAGCATAATCTCTAATGGAAAATATATATATCTTCCATTGATGAAAAATACATCTCCGGATGCGTAGGTTCTATCTCGACGGAGACTAAATGGTGCAAAGATAAACTAGACTTAGCCCGGAGTCCAATCAATCAGATGACCAAAGCAACCCCCCCTAAACATATCTACCAACTCTTCGCCGCCCTTATCTAGCAAGACATTCTTAATATACTTAAAATAATCAGTCCTATAATAAGTCTTTACATCCGCCACCACATTTATCGTGGTAGGCCTCAAGAAAACAGGATCGACCTACAATTATATCAATGTCACATATTACACAACGTACAACAAACCAACAAACTACTACAATAATTATTTCATTTGTCTATAATTCGCATCAATAAACATCCTATCATACAAATATCACTACCCGAATCAGCATATAAACGATCATGCAATTAGCGAGATTTTAGTTCGATCTTAACTAACCCATATCATAATATGCTAAAACCCGACTATATTGTTTCAATCATATTATTCAATCACATTATTCAATCACATTTAACAATAATGAAAAACTAATTAAACAACCCAACTCATATTCAATCATATTATTCAATCAATCACATTTAGCAATATTTATCCAAAATATCATATCGTTAAAATCGCATAAGTATATTGTCAATCTCACATAAGTATATTGTTATTTATCCAAAATCGCATAACTATACACTAGAGCATAACTATACACGAGAACATACCGTGAAAATCCAAAATATACATACCGTAAAAATCGCATAACTATACACGAGAACATACCGGTAAGTCCATATTGTCACTCGTTTTGGCCTAAAATATGGTTTCACCGCAATTATTACAAAATTCAATTAATAACTAATTATTAGAAAATTAAATTGATATCGACCGGAAATGACCTTTTATACACTTGATTTTCCAATATATACATATTAATGGTTGTTTCGGTCGAATAAACCATCTTCCGGTCGATGAAGCCTTCTCCCACGACCGGAGAGAAGGCTTCATCGACCGGAAAGATGGTTTATTCGACCGGAAACAACGATTACTATGTATATATTGAAACATTCGACCGGAGAGAAGGCTTCATCGACCGAAAAGATGGTTTATTCGACCGGAAACAACGATTAATATGTATAAATTGAAACAATTTGTTGTTTCGGTCGACAAACGTTGTTTCCGATCGAAATTGCTGTCTCCGTCGACCGAAACAAGTAACATTGCGAGAATTACCTCGGTTGTTTTTCACGCTCTCTTCTTATCTTTCTACAATATCTTCTTATCCTTCACCGTGAAAAAATTGCGCCGTGAAAAAATTGCGAGAGAAGAGTGTTTCAAAAATTTTGAAACCGATTTCAAATGTGCGAGAGAATTGATTTCAAATTGTACGAGAAGAGTGAAGAAAAATCTGAAATGTGTTTAGTTAATGTTGGTCAAAAGCGTTAAACGCACGTAAAAAAGAGAATCAATTCTCTATCTCACATCACATCGTCTGCAAATTTCGACATTTGAGCAAATTTCGACATTTGAGTCAAAATATAGTTTTTTAATATGTTTGGATATGGGGTGTAGTTAATATTTAGGTTGGATATGAATGGTATATATATTTTGAAAATTGGGTATATAAGTTGGGCTCCCAAAAAAAAATATGACTGCCATCTTTTGATATCGTCATTCTCATAGATTTTAATCTAAACATCCTGCAGCGAATAAAACTACTCAAGATTTATTAAAATTACTACCAACTTGGTCAATCCTTTTGGTCAATATACAATAATTGCAAAGATATATAACTAAATTCAGCAATTTCAAATAATTAATAAAATCGTAAATTCGCGTAAAAATAAATTTCTTTTACTGCTGAGTCAAAATCACCAGCCTATTATTTCCAGACCGAAAATGGCAGGCAAAATGTGAAAACGAAGACACGGTAAATGCATTATCGTAAAATCAATCGCTTGTTCTCAACTTCTTCATGCGCCACAGCGCAGCTACACACCAAAATCAAGCATCTCATCTCACAAGAACTATACGAGCAAGCCCTCAAATTCTACGCACGACATCTCCACCCTTTCCAACTAAGCATAGACACATCTTTCATCGTTCCGTCGATCACCAAAGCATGCACTCATTCTCAATCCCACCGGACTCTGGGCCTCCAGCTTCACTGCAATGTGATAAAAACCGGGTTCGATTCAGATTTCACCGTATCGAATTCGCTGCTATCCATGTACGCCAAGTTTTCGGACACAGATCTTGCAAAGAAGGTGTTCGACGATATGTCTAACAGGGACACCATTTCTTGGAACTCCATGATAAACTGTTATATTCAAAATGGGCACCTTTCCGAAGCGCTCAACATGCTTAAGGAGATGTACGGACTCGGTCTTGTGCTGAAGCCCGAATTGGTTGCCGGTTGTATCGCGACGTGCGTGAGGAACGGGAGTTGGAGATTGGGGAGAGCGATACATGCTCTTTTCTTCCTTGATGAAAGGATGGAGTATCTGACGTTCGTGGCCACAGCGCTGGTGGATTTCTACTGGAGGTGTGGTGATCCGGAGATGGCATTTCGTGTTTTTTATGGGATTGTGGAGAAGAACGAGGTGTCGTGGACTGCGATGATATCCGGATGCATCCAGTTTCAAGATTATGTAAGGGCGTTTGTTTGCATACGAGCAATGCAGTTTGGTGATGTGAAACCTAATAGAGTGACTTTGGTTAGTGTTTTACCAGCTTGTGCTGCCCTGCGCTCGCTCAAACACGTGAAGGAGATTCATGGCTATGGTATTCGGCATGGCTATGATTCGGATGCTCAGTTGTTGGCTGTGCTTTTGCATGTGTATTGTGAATGCTCGGGAGGAGTGAGGATCGCCCAGGTTATATTCGAGAGGTCTGTGAACAAAGAGGTCGTGATGTGGAGTTCTATGATCACGGGCTATTCTCAAAGGAAAGCTACTGCTAGAGAAAGTATCGGGCTTTTCAGTCAAATGCAGATGGAAGGGATTTTACCGAATAATGCTACCCTCTTGGCCATGATTTCAGCATGCGTTAGCTTGTTATCTCTAACTGGTGGCAGAGGCGTGCATGGCTACGCCTTGAAGTCGGGCTTGGGAAATGATTTATTCCTTCAAAATGCCCTCATCAACATGTATTCGAAGTGTGGTAGTCTTGAAGATTCCGTGCAAGTGTTCAATGAGATGGTGACTAGAGATTGTGTTTCTTGGAGCTCGCTCATTAGCACCTACGGGCTCCACGGGTATGCAGGGGAAGCTCTGCAGCTCTTTCATGACATAGAATTGCAAGGGAGTGGGATAAAGGTGGATGGGCTTACATATCTTGCAGTGTTATCCACCTGCAGCCATGCTGGCCTTGTGGACGAGGGGCGGGCGCTCTTTGATCGAGCATTGAACGATGTGGACGTGTCTCTGAGCTTGGAACACTATGGTTGCTACATTGACCTTCTTGGAAGGGCAGGAGAGATTGAAGCTGCATACGATGTTGTCTGTCGAATGCCGATGAGGCCGAGCCCCAGAATCTTGAGTTCTTTGGTTTCGGCATGTAGGCTTTACGGGAGATTGGATGTAGCAGAATCAGTAGGTAATGTACTCGTTGGAATGGAACCTGAGAATGCTGCCAATCATACTCTTTTGAGCATGGTATATGCTGAATCTGATAAATGGTGTGGGGTTGAAGAAGTTAGGAGATACATGAAGGGACGAAAATTGAGGAAAAACCTAGTTTTAGCAAAGTTTGAAATTGATGATAACTTTAGTTTTTCTTCTCAAATTATCAGTTAAATTCCTATACATTATTAGTATTTACTTTACATAATTAGGTTGGATAGATAAAATTAATCCATTATAATTCAAAATTTACTTTTAAGGATTAATATTTGAAAATATTCCAAACCCCATGATTATTTTAATCATTTGAATTACTCTCTATTGATTTTAATCCAACCAATATAAGCGAAATTGAAATAATCCTCCAAACAAAAAAAATTATTTATTTCAATTTTAATCTTCCATTAATAACTTATAGTACAAAATATTTATAAATAAAAATTAACTTGTCATACATTTAATCTATCAAATACTTAATCCAATGCTAATAATGAAAAGTAAACATCCCCTAGAGGTGATCTGACATCGAATCGACAGAACTTGTGCAAGTTATTGTTCACTCTGAAAAATAGAAAGGAAAGATTATTAGCTAGCTATTACTGCATTTTTTGTGCGCAGTTGCTAGCTAATACACATATAGACGAATAGGGATGTCAATATGGGTCGTTCACTCACTACTCCGAATAATTGATAAAATTAAAGGGTTAGGGTTGGATTTTATAACCCAAAAAACGCCAACCCGAATAATTAACCGATAGCCCGACAACCCGAGTGGGTTAGCTCGAACTCGAGCGGGTTGGCCCGATTAACATCCCTACAACTATACAAGAAATTATAGAAGATATTCATAATGTTGTTAAAAGTTACAAAAAATAGTGAATTAGCTATTATGGAATATGAATATTCGATATATTAAAAAATAATTTAGTTGTGAGCATTATTTTCTAATTTTGATATTGTAATATATTTTAAATAGTATTATATTGAATTAACTTATTAAAATTTTTCTAGATATTAGTTTTAATTCGCTATAATTGTATTATATTATTAGAGATCATTTAGTTACATGGAATGCGGACATTAAAGCATATTAGAAAAAAGAATTTAATTATGAGCACTATTTTTAATTTTTATTGTTTGCTATTCAAAGTTAGTATAATAAGATTAAAAAAAGAACTTGTGGAATGTATTACATTTATTTTTCAATTATTTGTTTTACTCCAACGCTTAATATAAAATATTTGATATATATATATATATTTTAAGCTTTCGCTACGATGGGTTAGCCCGAAACCCGAGAGTTTAGGGTTAGGGTTGAATTTTTCTAACCAAAAAATGTCAACCCGAATAACCGAACCGAATAACCGACAACCCGAGCGGGTTGGCCCGATTGACATCCCTATAGACGAATAATATATCGGCTCATATTTCTTGAATCCACATAATCAATCGAAATAAATACAAAACAGTATATTCATAACTCCATTTCTCCCAGTAATATAAAAGAATCCAAGCAGATAAAAAACCTCATAGATGAAACTGCTAAAAAGAAGTTTCTAAGGATTCACAAGATCCTACATCAAAAGAGAAAGGCATCTTTAGTAACTGGCTCCACAAAACCAAACCAAAATCTGTCTGGGCGCACTGTGCAGTGATGATATTCTCTACGTTTGAAATGGGGCAAAAGGACTTGCACATTTGACTTCTCCTGGAACACCGATCAATAATTTGAGATTAGGATCTTGTACCAATCTGATAACACATTACAAAGCAATGAGAAACAGTCGTCATAAAATTGGATGCATATCCAGGCAGGCCAAATAATGAACTCAACTACTAAAGTTTATACCATTAAATCCTTTACAATCAAGGACAAATTTTGCGCAATTTAATTGGGCACATTGGCAATGAGACAGTAAAAACTTTGGACTAATAGCTGTTGAATTTCCATGCAACTCCAAAAGCCAATACGACCAACATAGTTAAGCAATTGTTCTGTTTTATAAACATTCCTTGCACAATGAGGAGGAAAGGAACTTAGAAGAACAAAAGCATCCCCACAACATACAATTATGTAGCTCTAGTTTTCATTTTTTAAGGAAAAAAAATCCCTAAAGACATTGAATAACTAAGAGGGGACATAAACCATTTAAAGAGTAAAAACATATGTTCCATACTTCTTGCAGCTTATGTAATCTGGCACATCCTGACACATATTCCTCATTTTCTTCTTAAATTACTTCGCATAAGATATTCAAGATAAAATGTAAATTGGCAATAACCATCTTATTATTATTACAATGTACAGGATCCTCAAACAATCCTTCTCTTTAAAAATTCCGAGTTTAATCCCAAGTCACACTATTAGCCTAACATAAGCAAACTGCTCAAGAAGTATCTAGATCAGAAAGAAGAGAATAAACTTGACTAGGAACCTAGAAGGAAAACACAGAGTTCATTTAAAATCAAAGCCTCAATCACTTTCATAAAAAAATTTCTCAATCACCTACCACTATAGTCTATAGATGGTGAACTTCTAGCGAAAAGAAAAACAGAACATACTAAGTTCCACTCATGCTTCACAACCAAATACCCTAATCACACTGCCAATAAACAAGGGCATCAATCAAACATAACAATAAGCCAACACATATCAGATACCTTCCTATTCAGGCTAATATCCCGGCCCAACAAACTTTACAATCACCACACCAAAAAACAGAACCATGAAATTCGTGTGCAGAAAATCTGATGCATTGAAGCGTGCAGGTCAGACGAACATACAATTCCAGACCTCGTTGGAAGAATAAGGTTTTTAGGGTACAACAGCATGGACTGAATAAAAGTACATGTAACAATGCTAATGCAAGATACTGTGATTTTGTTCTATTAAGCCAATACCAAGTAACCATAAGTTTATCATAGGTTTGATGTGTATTTCATGAATTACCTAACGAAATAACTCAGAATCCTAATTCCCAATCACACACACACACACACAAAGAGTAAGCTGCGAGGCATCGACAATCACACCTCAAGATGTCTTGTTGCTCGAATCATTTGGAGTAGAAACATCCTTGTTGAGAGAAGGCGGCACGTATATCCTCGCTTTCTTAAGGATTTCGGCCACAGTCCAATGCTTCCGCTTGCTGAGCGGCCGCGATGGATCCAACCTCACCTGCAATCGAAACCGGCAAACATAAATGTCACTCTCCCCACCTCTCTTTGATTATATAAATTCATACGTGCATGTAAGATTACTGACGCGATCGCCGATGTTACAGTGATTATGCTCGTCGTGCGCCATGAATTTGGAGGTGCGTTTGACGTAGCGGTTGTAGAGCTTGTGGTGGAAGAGGCGGTCCACCGCCACAACCACTGATTTCTGCATTTTGTTGGAAACCACCGTCCCCACCACCGGCTTCATCACTGATTGATTGATTGGTTTCCGACGACGATTCTTCTCTTCCGAAGCTTCTGCCTTCAACCCGAGGCGGCTAAAACCCTCCTTCCACACCCAACGACGTCGTGGCATCCTTGAAAATGTCTGGGCCTAATGGGCTCAGTTGGGCTTCAGCCCAAAATGAAATAAATTTGGTCTCTAATTTTATTTAGCAGTTTAATGTCAAAATTTGATATTTACACTTTTGAATCGAACTCCTCAATCATGGCATGGTGGGATTAAACTTTCACAAAAACTTGTGTCGATGCGCGCACAAGTTTTTGTGATTTTTTTAAGTTTCATTTTTATTTTCTTGCCTTTTTTGTTGTTTTTAATGGTGTTATTTTATTATTTTATATTTTGTTTATTAATTCATAATTAGGGTTTATTAATTCAAAGTTAGGGTTTATTAATTCATAATTAGGGTTTATTATTTCAAAATTAGGATTTATTAATTCAAAATTAGGGTTTATTAATTCAAAATAGGGTTTATTATTCAAAATTAAGGTTTATTAATTTACGATTAGAGTTTATTAATTCACAATTAAGATATATTAATTCAAAATTATTATTTATTACTTTACAATTAAAATTTATTAAACTAATTAATTTTAATTAGAATTAATTTACTTAATTAAATTTAATTAGAATTAATTAATTCATTAAGATTAACTAATTAAGATTAATTATTAATTAATTAGGGGTGGCTCACCGTGCACGGGCGCGCACAGAAGACCACCCCTTAAACTTTTATCTCATTATAATATTTCATGTTTAATTTGAAAAAAATCAAACAATCAGACAATGGTGAGTTCAAGGCATAGTTTGTCTTTTTATTTACTCGTAAGCTATAAAGATTAGCTGAATTTCTGTTGCATACGACTAGAGTTCAATCTATACTTTTCTCAATTTCTCTAGTGTTACGTTTAAATACAAAATCCCATATATTCACAAAAAAAAAGCAAATCAAATAATTGATCTTTTATTTATTTTTTTGTAGGTGGCGTGTCAAATAAAAAGATTTTTTTTATCTGATAATAAAAAAGCGCATGGATGTCTGTCTGAATATCATACATGTGGAAATGGAAATATCCTTTATTCAGCTAAGGCTCTTATCCTTCATACGTAGATTAAAAAGGAACTCAGAAAATATTGAAAATGAAAGGCTCAAATTCCAAATTAGTACCTAAGATTTGCCATAAATCATAACTATCACCATAACCTCGAAGCCTGTTTTTGACGGGTAAACTGGGCATGTGTCAGAGGTTTATCTGAAGAAAAATCAAACCCCAACCGTTATCGTCTCCCGCTTGGCTCCTACTATCCATATTGATAAAACCCACAAAACATTTTCTTGTTTTATTTCATTTTCAAGTATTGTACATTTGTACTATCTGTCGTAGTTGGATCAGGTTTCTACATTATTCTCTTTGGTCATATTCGCTGGCCTTTTATCTTTGAAAAAAATTTGGTTGGAAATATGATTGCTACACTTGTGGGGATTCCGTGATTGACTGATTCAATGGCTAATTTCTCGTGTTTAGTGAGTTTGTTGGAGCAAAATTGCGTCTTTACGGCTTCATGAGGCTGAAAATGTGGAAGCCGTTTCATGTTCTTGATGAGCACTTCAGTTGTCTTATGTCAAAATCTAATTTTGTCTAAGAATAGTTGTGTCTTTGAGAATACTTTTCCGTGGGGCAATGCTTCGAGTTCTGTTGTTCAATTGAGTTGTGGGAGGAGAAAACATAGTGGGCTGGTACCGAATGCCAAGAAAAGGCATGCAAAGAAGAGGAGTTGGTGGCAGAGGTTCTTCTTTGATGAGGATGGGAATTGGCTTGGTTTGAAGGATGAGGATGTATTCGAAGTGCTAGAGGAGGAGGAGGAGACGAGTGATCTGGGGTCAAATGAGAAGTTCGAGGCGTGGAAGAGGCGAGCAGAGGCTATTGTGGAGTTGAGGGAAGCACAGGAAGATGTGAAGAATGAGGAGAATAGGAGGTGGGAGGACTGGATTGTTGATGGAACTTATGATGATGGCGTTAGTAATGGTGCTTCATGGGTTCAAGACTCGAATGGGGCAGTTGGGAAACCGGGAGATGATGTTGGAGAAGATTTTGGGGAAGTATTTTCTGGTAGAGGATTGGCTAAGTCTGTGAGGGATTTGGTTCTAGGCAGAGAAGATGATGATATTTTGTATGAAGATCGAGTTTTCCGCTATGCTTCGTTCAATTCGGTGAGTGAGAGTTAAGTTTGTTATCCTAGAGATAAATCCAGTTTATTGTGTAATATCCTGTAACATTGTTGTTGTGGGATTTGATGTCAATGTTAGAACCTGCCGTGTTGCGTATACGCAGTGTTTACCTAAGTTTCTATCCAAGTGGTAGAGATATGTTATGTGGAATTTGACAAACAAATACGATCCTACTTTAGTTACAGCAATTTATTCCTTACAATATGGTATGGATAACCATATGGTTGATATCATAATCTGCATCAATTTGTAGACTAGAGTTGTGGAGAAAAAATTATAAGGTGAATGTTTGGATGCACTTTCTCGAACTGCTTTTTATAGCACACATCTGTTGAATAACATATGTTCTACATTTAGCTTTAATAGTGGATCATCAGAAATTTGAGAATGATGAATGTATATAGTGTGAAGTTATGAACCTCTTGTACCCAGCTCCTTTGTTTTCCTAAAGTTGGAAGCCTCTAATTTTAGATCTTTGTTTTCACCTATTAGCTATTGAGGGTAAAAAACTATGCCACTAGATTATGATATGTGCAATTAACCTCGGTCCTCAGCTTTGATCATCTGTTGTCTCAGTAACTTCATCATGATTTAATGACTAGTACAACTATGTAATATCATCCGTCTAGTTACAGAATTGTCTGCTTCACAAGTATGTGGATGTTTGGCTAGCGTTTGCCGTAACTAAATAGATGTATTCTATGGAATAGAGCTGAAATACCTTGCAGTAGCTAGGGAGATTCTATTGGTGGAACAAATACCTCTCTCCTCTTATCAATGGATAAATGAGATAAATTAGCTGATCATATTATCTTGGAGCTATATCAATCTGGAAATAGGAAAATTATTTTTGAAAGAAAGAAACCTCAACATATATGACTAATAAACCTGGAAATACTTATATTCTGGTGCTTGTACCTTTTTCATAGGAAAAATTCAATAACCAGCTTTTTCTTGCCTAACTTAGCTGCTTATGACTAGATCTTGATGAAGTACTATGGTTAATATGTTGGCTTGAACTTATATTATTGTATAACATTTTTTAGGAGTTAATGGCCAAAACACAATTTTCATCTTGTTAGTGAGGATTATGCTTCAAATCCACTACATCCTTTCTTCTTTCAGGCTAAATTTTTGGCAGTCCTGGTCATTGTTCCATGGGCGGTGGATTTCTTGGTTCATGACTATGTTCTTATGCCTTTTTTGGACAGGTACATCTTACGATACTTTGTATTTTCACAACTGGATTAATGATAGAAACTAGCATTGCTTGTTTTATAGAAAGTGAATCATTCTTCTTCGTTTCAACTCTTAGTAGGATGAAAAGAGAGATTATGTTCGTTAGCATATCCACCAATAGTTTATTCTCATCCATTCAGTAGCCAAAAACAACCTGATAAGTGTTAGTGCTCATGTGATTCTGAACCGTATTCTTTAAGCTATTTCCAGTTCAAATCTCACAAGCTCTCTAAACTGTTAACAATATTTTGCATTATTACCCACACTAGCAGCCTACAAGTACCCTTCACTCTTCAAGAGCATTTGCTACAACAGGATTTTACGCCCTTTACTTGTTTCTTATCTTTCAGAAATATGCAACAAGTAAGATAATTGCCTTGACATTTCACCAAAGATCAAAATTTGACACGAAACAGATTGCGGAAATTTCAAATATTAGATGATTTCTGGTATTATCTCTTTGACTTTTGAAAAAAAAATCTCTACTTCCAGATTAGTAGCTTACACAAGTATTGCCAAACTCTTATATATAGCATTCTAGTAAGATAATTATCGACTGGAAGTTGGTGCATCTGATGACATCTTATTGTTGCATAGTTTTGTAAATGGAGACTTGATGAGTACTACGGTTTTCTGAGCAGATATGTTGAAAAAGTACCACTTGCAGCACAAGTGCTTGATGTTAGGAGGAATCAGAAGCTTGAAATGGTCAAGGCTCTAAAACTTGAGAAAGCACGATATCGTCTTGAAGTAGAGATTGGTAAATCTCCCCCTCTTTCTGATCAGGAGCTTTACATGGAGTTACGAAACAAAGCGTAAGTGTTTTAGTGCTCATTGTTGCATTTTTAGTGAACGAATGTTGCTTGTTAACTTTCATATAATTATGCAACTTAATATGATTCTTGCTATCTTCTCTATTGCCTGACAGGTTAGAGCTGCGAGATGAATGGAGATTGGAGAACCGTAAAGCATTTGCTAACATTTGGTCGGATATGGCGTTTGGGATCTCAGTATTCCTTCTTCTGTACTTCAATCAGAGTCAAGTGAGTTATCATCAAATAATCTGCTCTTCTTTTCACTTCTATCATGGCCTTTTTTTTTGCTACTTTTCGAATGTACATGAGGGCGAATATCTTGTTTCTCATTTCACCATTCATAAAGAGGTACTTGTGGTCAGTTGAAAATAAATGTTTAAATTATAGCAATTAGTAATGTTCAATATAATGGTACAAAAGAGCTCTACTTATAAATGAAACTGTTGAGACTTTTACCACTTAAGTACATAGCAACTTGTTACGTTACATTATTCTTATTTTTTAAAAACACAGTTACATTTCCTTGAGTTTTAAAACAGAAAAGCAAGATTTTTCGTTATTTGGGTTACATAGCAGTGATAAATATTTATTTGTATCTGATGATGTCCATGTTTCTCCTACTTGTACACCTGCAGGTAGCCTTGCTGAAATTTACTGGTTATAAGTTACTGAATAATATATCAGACACCGGAAAGGCATTTCTTATAATACTTATCACTGATATTTTTTTAGGGTAATTTCTCTGCTCTTCTCTCTCAATCATCGTATTTGATAGCCATAACTCAGCTAAAATAATTCCATATGTCAAGGTTGTGTAACATTTGATGGTGAACTCCGTTATTCAAAAGTGGACCTTACCCTCCTGTTTTGATGTCATGAACAGTTGTGGTCCGACATTGTAGTGACTGCAGTCCTTCTCCGTGATGATTTAAAATAACTAACTTCCTTTAGCTTTCCTCTCAAAAGCATTATGTTCTGTATAAAAGTACAGTTGGAGTATAGCTCCGATGTTTTTCCTTTTCTAATTTAAGCTCATAAATTTGCAACTTGCAGATATCATTCGGAATCGGGCTGGCAGACATTGTTAGAGGTGATGGTTGAGCATTTTGGGCTTGAGATCGATCCAGCTGCCATAACAATCTTCGTATGCCTAATTCCAGTTATCCTGGATGCTTGTGTAAAGCTGTGGGTACGTTTTCGTTTTACTGTATTATGATATACTGTTCGTACACGAGATTCCTATTGCAATGCATCCACAAATATCTCTTTATTCTATTTGTCAATTGAAATGATATTTGATGTGGCAAAATATAGGCCCTGCAAATTGTAAGTACCGTGTTCGGCTTAGTCGCCGAGGAAAAGACCACTTTTGTTCGTGTTCACATTTGCTTTCCTTCTTTTGAATCCGAAACTTAGTGGGACCCACATTTCGACAGTGATTCCATCCATACACATGTTAACTGCTGCTGCTGTCTTTTCAATTCTTCACTACTTTAAAAGTTGGTCCATCTTTTAGGTGGCTTTGAATGAGGCTGCATTTAATTGTGATCGTATCGTTGCTTAAGCATGTTTTAATTCTTGAGTCCCATGCCTTGCCAGTTGCACGTTCTAATGTTAATAGCTCCCCTTTCTCATAAAGACGGGGAGAAAAAAAATGAAAAGTAACGTAAGGAATGAGACGAGAGAAGGAATTGGATGAAGAATGTTTTCTCATAAGTCTTATTCTTTCCACATGAGAATTTTCAAGCCAAAACAGATGGATGAAGCTAGTCATTTTCATTTTTACCAAAACTTACTCTTCAAGATGCTTTGAGCTCGTATATTTATAATGCCCTTTTCCTTTCTTTTTCAGATGTTTAAATTTCTGCCAAGATTATCCCCGAAAGTGGCCAATATTTTCCAGGAAATGAAGAGACATTAGGAAGATTTTGTCATGCAAATGGGCTCTCTCTCGACTTTGGGCTCTCATATTCTTTTCATATATGAACAATTTTTTTCTTTTTTGTTCTCCACACAATTCGTGCCAAAATATTACGAGAGTGTGGCTGCTTCCCTAGTTTGCTACACATTCTGTTGTACTAGGTTAGGACATCATTGAAATTTATGTCCATAATTATACACTCAGAACTCTAGGAAGATATTCATGGACTTCTCGGAACAATAATTATGCAAATCGTCATTGTACTCATTCTCGTCCCTCGTCTTCTTTAACGTCAACATTTACATCAAACTCTTCCACTAGTTCTAGGCTGAAGACAGGAGCAGCTAGCTAGCTGTACAAGTTCTGCAGCCTTGAGGATTTTTCAAATGTTCGTTTCTGGCTTGTCGTTTGTTGATTAGTTACGATTTATTGATCTTCTGGTATTACTTGCATTGCTCTCCCCTTCTTTACTGTCATGAGTTGTAGGACCTCGTACCATTAAGGTTGGTGATGCAGTGGAAACACATGCTCTGTTGGTTTCAGTCCAGAATGCTCATTTATTGCATCTTGTATTTAGTTTTCATCAAGAACAGGTGAAGCTTATGTGCTACAGCCAACGGCCTCGTCGACTCCCCCCACCGGAGTCTCCCCGTCCCGACAATGAAATTGTGGTATGTGTTTTCTTTTGGCATAGTTTACATGTGACTTTGTAACCAGACAAGCAATTTTGTGCGGAGTCTGTCTAGGAAGAAGGTATTATCTGTATGTTAGGTCCCCCCCCTACCCTGCTGCATAGGTAAAAGAGTGTGTGTGGTCTTTGTAGTGCATTTTTTCTGAGTTCTGACAAGAAAAGAAAAATAGATTCAAATGCTTCTAAATTCTAAAACTTTGCCCGTAGTTGTTTTATTTTCACGAACTTTAATTTGTAACACTAAAAACATGACTTACAGTTTGTTGCAATTTTCCCGAAAATGGAAATCCGGCCAAATTAAATTCTAAAATATTGTAACAATATACTACAAATTTTCTATTCTTGGACTACATATGCGATGGTTCTGCTTTAAACTCTTCTCTATTGAGAGTTTAATTTGGCCGAATCTTTATTTTGAGAAAAAATACAGTAAATTGTAAATTTGTGTTATTAGTATTACAAATTGTTGGAAAAAAAAATTCATGGGTGGAAGTGGAAGCAAGGAGGCAGAGTGATTCTTGCTACTTCCAGCCCCAGGTGTGGTTTGGAATGGGCAAACTTATAGAATCTTTGGCAGCATCTTGGATTGGGGTGATTATGTTTGTTGTTGTCTAGTTTCAACTACTTTGGTGGGCGTGCATTCAAGATTTTGGAGTGGTTCCATGTGTGTGTCGTGTCGCAGACTATAAGAAAGTTTGAGGGTAAAATAGGATGCTACCTTGGGCGAATTGAGATAGGGCTGAATATGAGCAACTATGTCTAGGCAAATATTATATACATATGATATATATACAAACTTATGTAAATACTAGGAGTTAATTACAAATTAAATTCCAACCTATCAATATTTTTGTAAATTAAACCCAATTTTGAAAAGTTGTAATAATATTCAAATATTTTGATTTGTAGCAATTTCTACATCCTATTTTTTATATGAATTTGGAGTTGAAGTTTAGTCATCTATCTGACATTGAACTCAAAATTGATTGATGGCTTTTGAAGTTCATTGTCAAGATTTTCCTATTGTGTAGCCAATTTAGTCGTTGGACGTTTGATAATTGAGTAATGAGTTGAGAGTTGGCACGACGGAGTTAGAGCTTCTTAATAGTTCGAGATGCAATTGTGGACGTGTCCAATGACAAAATTGATAGCATGAGAAGACAATCGAGATGGGTTTTGATGTTTGAGAAATCTTAGCTACAAATTGGTGCAAAAATATAGGCGATCGAATTTGCTACAAATCAAAAGGTGAGACATTATTACAATATTTTAAAAGTTAGTTAACGTTAAAAGATTGAGATTTAATTTTGAATTAACTCTAAATACTATTTGTAACAATATATTTGTCAACAATCTATTTTCTTGCCTACATATGTTGTAGATGTTCAAAGGCAAGTGTTAATCGATATGAACCCATGTTTATGTATAATAGTTTGCAAACTACATGAGACGAGTAAATCATACTTGGTAAATTAGATGTGACAAACTCGGATCTATAGAAGCATTAGTAATATTCAAATTCATGATTGTTTGACCAAAAGAATCAATTTTAAATTAGGTCATCCCAAAGAGATAGTAAATATCATTTATATTATATGTAGTTGCTCATGGCAGTGTTGGGTGTCCCAAGGTTAGCATTAGGGATGGCAGTGGATCCCGGATCCGGACCAAATCCGTAGATCTGGATCTGGATCTTCAAAAAATAGGATCCGACGGATTTGGATCGGATCAGGATCATTTTTAAAATCTAGAATTTGGATCTAGATCGAGCATTCGATCCGATCCTACCCATGGATCCATAATATATATATATATATATATATATATATATATATATATATATATATATATATATAGGGTATTATGTTATTTTTCTTTTAGTGAAGTTGGATAAACTAGATTACGAAATTGGATAGTAGTCAATAATATTATAAACTTGTACCTTGTATTTTAGGAAATTTTGTATATGAGTTGTCTATTTGCTAAGATATGTGTGCTACTTCTTCTATTACTATTACAATATTATTTGTTGTCATGAAAGCAAAAGTAAATTTGTAACTAACATCTTTTTGTATAGTGATGATTGTAGAATTTATAAATAATTATTATAGTGTTATATGTATTTAGATTATTATTATTATGGTGTTACTGTGAGTTACATTTGATTTAGAATTTATTTTAAAAGAAAAAATATATGGATCCGGGTCTAGACCCTGGACCCTGCGGATCTTATGGATCTGGGTCTCGATTTAATTTTTTGGATCCAGTGGATCTGGACCGCATCCGAACCCATAAAAAATTTCGGATTTTGACCTAGCAAGATCGGATCCAGATCCGATCCATTGTCATCCCTAGTTAGCATCCTATATGAACTATCTCAAATCACGATAGCCCAATTTATATATTGGCAGGAATATGTGTTTTTTACGTATAGCTTTTTATTTAATATAATAAATTTATAATTGAATATATTATATAATTATTCTTAATTTGCAAAATAAGAGGGATGTAGTAGTAAGATAATAATAATAATATATCATGTTACACTGTTGTTCTTCAATTGAATATATAATAGAGAATATAAAACGCATACCAAAATTTGAGAACAATGCTCTTTTTATGATAGTATATATTTATACACGGGGATCATCGATAATGATAATCTATTTAGTCTAGATTAATATTTACTTACTAAAAATATTGGGATATTTTCTATCAAAATTCATATCCCCATAGATATCTGACGGTGAAATCTAATAATTTAAATAGATCGAATATTGGAGCTTACCCTTTGCATTAGAAGCAACGTAGAATATCAAATTGTATTGAGGCACCAAAATGTCTTTCCTTAGTAGTAAAAAATTGGTTCGATTCCCACTAAGTGTAGGTTAATCCATTATTAATGGAATAATTTAATAAAGTGATTACGACTTTATTACGCACCATTTTGAGAGAGTCGATAATTAACGCTTTGAGACGCTTCAAACGTTAACGCTTAGAGATGAATAGAAAATGAGTTTAATGATCAAGGAATTATAGTATTTAAATTCCTATGATTATTATATGTAATTAGAGTATTATTTAGCATTAAGATAATGCTAGGACATTAAGGATTAATTATTGGACAAGTTTAGAATTTTCGAAAAACCTAATTCGAAAATTAGGGTTTTCTCATATGGAGTGATACCAATAATTTTTCCTATGATATAATTTATCATCTAAAATATATATTATGATATATATATATATATATATATGTATATGTATTTAGCATGAAAATCAAATTTAGGCCTATTAAATTGGAATTGTCGTGACCAAATGTTATAGAATCAAAGTTTACGTCCATTGTGTGCTAAGATTTCTATGTTATGTGATCAAATCATTAAGTGAGATATTTTGTACACTCAAACCAAGATAGTAAATGAAGGAATCAAATAGGATGTCTTGTGCAATGAAGTGGACGGCTATTAGAGATCAAATGAGATTTTCTCGATTCCATTCATTTACTTTGTAAGAGTAATTAATTTTGTAAGAGATATTTTACTTTGGTGACATACTCATGTGATAGTCATAAAGTAAAATAAAGGCTTGCAAATTGTATAGCATGACAAAGTCGAATTTAATGAAGAAAAGAAGAAATAAAGTAAAACTCATTCCTCGACATAAAATGGGCGACGATACAAGGTGTTTAAGAGTAGGATTTTATGTTTGTTTCATTCAATGTGATGATGTATCTACATTTGACAATGTGTAGAGATTATATATCAATGAATAAGACAAATAAAATACAACTCATCCTCCTTTATGAGTCATAGCCGACGTCTCCTCTATGAATTAAAGTGGAGAATATCTTGTTTCATGTATTAAGTGAAGTGATGGTCATGTTAGAGCTTAGGATGAGGTAATTGTTGATGACTCACCAAGTAAAACCATTGTCTTGTAAATGGTTGTGTATGTACCGAGAGTTGTGAGTGAATTGTGTTTAATAGGTTTTATTACTTTAAGTATTAAGTGATAGAATATTAAAACCAAACATCACTTCTCTTCCCCAAAATACTTTCTGCCGAGAGTTGTAGAAAGAAAAGCTTGGAGTGCTCTCCATTTTAATAACCCTAAACCTTGATACAAAGCCTTTGCACAACAAATCAAAGCCGGTAAAGAGGTTAGTAATCGAACAAGCTTCGATTGTACGTTGGAATTTCCAATTTTTAATGGTTTGATCTTATGTTATAAGTATGGTTCTTAATTAAGAAATAATGTTAGCATGTGAAGTTGTTCATTAATAATACCTATTATGATGAAATAGAAACATATATCATGTTTGAAATTGAATTTAAGCATGTTAAGAAATTTTAGAAGAGGATCGAAAATCCTTAGAATTTATTTAAGGTTGGATTAATGATCTATGATGTTATAGGAGTCCATAGTAATTTATTGAGGATTTTTAAAAAAACCTATGCTATGTTATTCAAGATTGTCGAAAATAAATAAGAATGGTAAGATGATGTGCAATTTTTATTTAAGAAATGATATAACATATTATTGATCTAGGACCTTAATTATGTACTACATGATTTTATTAAGAATTTTTCAAAATTATTTGCTCCAATTTTCTTAAAGAAACCGAGAGCATTCAAGCTTGATTTAGGATGATTTAGTTGTTTTGGAAAATGTTGTGATGTAATGTTGTTATACTATAGTGTATAAGCATAGTGAAATTTTGTAAGAATTTTACAAAATGTTTGCTATACATAGTGTGAGAACCGTGAGCCTTGATCAATAAATCCTTGATGTAGAAATTAAAATGTTGGACAATATGTTATAATCATGTTATAGATTAATGTTGGGGCCTCAGATAAATTAACTAGAATTTTAGAAAATTATTGGACAATTCAAAGCAAGGAACCGTGACCTATGAGTTTTAATAAGTGATGTTCAAAATTTTCTATAGTTAATATTAATACATATTAGTGATACTATGATAAAATAGTACACTATATGAAATTTGAAGAATTTTGGAAGAAGAATGAAAATTAAGCTTAAGGACCTAAAGTCGAATGAATATATTAAGGATTTTAAACTTAATATCAAGAAAATAATACAGATATGTCAGAAATTATTTTAGACATATTAAGAATTTATGGAATTTAATAAACATAGTATACTATGTTTATATGAAACGTTATATTAAATAACGTTAGAAATGAAAAATAATGTTTAAAGAATAAGTTAATTAATATTTAAGAAAAATATTAATGAAGTTTATCGATTTACGTGAAAAATCGAGAATTAAGCCTTTATGAAAAGAAATCGATTGAAAATCGATTTATATTGAATTTAGATATTAAATTATGAATTATTAAAGAAATTAATAAAGAAAAGTCAAAATGTTGACTTTTGAAATTAACGATGAAATACGCTCGATAAATACGCTAATACGTGAAAACGACACTATATAAGGAAATCTCTTTGTGAGAAAAGATTTCATAATTGAAATCTTGGTAGCGAAAAACGTTAGAATACGCCGAACGCTTAACCCAAAGCGGTTAAATGAAATAGTCGAACATATCTCGCTTTCTATCAAGTACGAGAAATGCTTAGTTTAAGATACGCGATTGAATCCGCGATCAATTCATTAAGGAATTCAAATTATTATAGATAAGTTATCAAAGTTTATTTTAAACTTTGAAAATCTCAAAACGCGATGCATATACCGAAATCGCTTTTACGTAGCGTAGACGCGGACGCGATCGTCAGCGTAAAAGAAAACGAATTAAGAAAGCTTACGCACTGTGCGGGCTTTTTCTTATCCTCAGGATAAAAGGCTCTATTTATGATGCTTTCTTCGAAATGAAAAGTAATTATTTATGATGCTCTTTCGAGAAATGATTATGAAATGATGATGAAATTACCGCCCAAAATGTTTATGTTTTATGTATGTATCCTATCCATGAATGAAATGTAATGAATGTTGTTGGGTCGCCCCGACTTATGAATGAAATCGAATTCGGATCATATGCCAAGCGCTTATACCGCCAGATTAACGGTACACCTAATGGTGATCGTAGTCTTTGTAAGGACAACCACGGTCGGTCACAATGACGCAGAGTGAGGCCTCCTTCTACGGCGTAAATGTTAATGTTATGACGAGATAAAGGATATGGATCATACATACAAGGAAAATGTCTCACAGTATTTAATGTTTATGAAAATGATGAAAAGTTTAGTAAGCTCAAGGCCTTTTAATCAAAACCCTCAGGTCTTACCATGACGGGGCGTAGTAATTAAAAGATGATAAAATATTTTCGCATAAGTCCACCGAGTGCATTATTTGTACTCACCGCATATTTGTTTTAAATGTGCGATTGAGTCAGTGATGCTATGGAGCAAAGGTTGAGCAATAGGAAGGTTGTCGAAAGTTATACCTTGATAGTACATCGTCATATGTACATATCACATGTTTTCCACCGAAAGAACATAAGTTATGTAGTAAAGTCCAAAACATACTTGATTATGTATTACAGCTTAATGTTAAATGGTCTCATTGTTTATTCATCATCGCTAGAGTAATAATCCCCGCTAAATCGCATTTAGGATTTAGGGTCACATAGAGTGGTATCGAGCGGTTCGCTCTTTGAACCCAAATTTTCCTTTCGAGGTTAAGTCTAGATCGAGTCACCAGACTTCTAAAGATCACCGACAATGCTCAACACTCCATCACATCAAGCTCAACCGAAATGAGGTAAATGCTTCCTTTCAAAATTTTGAAATGAAAAGTTGAAAGAGAAAAGAATCGAGATGGTTTTTTTTAAAAGGAATGAAAGATGTGAAAGATGAGTGATATGAAATGGAAGTTTTGAAAAATGTTGAGAAGGAAGTTATGCATAGTGATCAAGTTAGAAATGAATGCTTATGATTGATAATGGGCAAAATGTGTCAAGAATGAAATGTCAATTTTCAAAATTCAAGTAATACATGCATTCAATAAGTATGTTATGAAATTGAACAAAATTTTCAAGTTTTCATAACCAAATTGCTCAAATTTCAAGATTATGTATAATGAATGAATATGCTTGAAATGAATGTGAATGGCCAAAGTTGAATCATGAATTCTTCAAATTCAAAGAAATGTGCATGTATGAATGAACTATGTTTTTATTATTCAAACTTTAGTTTCAAATCTCAAGATTTATTATGACAAATGATGTGTCATCTCAAGAAAACATAGACGATATAAGAAGCATGATCACGATTATGAAAGAACATAGAAGTACGAACTTCATTCCTTACAAGAACAAAAGAACGACTTCCACCCCGGCATGTGCGACTTCGACCCGGCGCACGCGACCGACTCGACCCGGCATGTGCGACTGACCTCAAGATGTGCGACCGACCGACTTCGCATGTGCGACCGACACGACTTCCGCATGTGCGACTCGACCGACCGGCATGTGCGACCGACTCAATCTCGGCATGTGCGACCGACTCGACCCGCATGATGCGACTGACTCGACTCCGGCATGTGCGATCACGACTTTGACTGGAAATTTTATAACATCGATTTTGGCATCATCGACCTTGGTAGCCTGTACTCACCGGCATCGGCAACGGCATGCACGACCGTGTCGGCATCGCCAACAATCTCGCGCGAGCGCGAATTTTCCCGCACCGCGATAGATTTTGTTTTGACTGCTCTCTTCGTGTGAACCCGATTTATGTACGGTTTCGCCACGTGCCCCTAATGCGCTGTACTTTATTTCTATGAAGGACCAAACCCTGATTCCTACTCCAGAATTTACGAGAATTAGTTGAAGTTAGTTCTATGATTTGTATAGTAGTAAGAACGTTATAGTATGATAAGAATTTTAGAATGTTACTAAGAAAGTAAGATTTTCAAGAATACAAGTAGAGCCATGACGCATATGAGAACCTTTGTTGATGACCCATTACGAGTATATAAGGTTTCAAATTATATTCATTACCCAATTTCGCTCATCGAGTTTAACTCTACGACCTAGTCCCAATTGAGAAATCATTCAATTTCTCACTGTTCAAGAAAATTTACAACCATAAATCTTATAAAGTATCCTTTGAAACCAAGCTCGTGGATCGAGAATATAATTGGACGGTCCGCCACCCATATGACCAAAGAAATCTCGAGAGTCGCTATTCGGTCTTCGGACCCCGATCCCAATTATTCATTCCAAAGAGCATATCGATTCAATCATTAAAAGATGTTATTTTTATTTGTGAGACAAGACTCTTGTAAGTAGTCGTGATAATTTCTCCTCGATTCTCGAAACCATCAAGTATGATGAATGTCGACTTACCTCACACCCAAGTGCTAATTAGTAAAGCGATAAACATCAGCATGAAATAGGTCGACTTATTTCACCACCCAAAAGTTTCGCATCAAAGAAAGTGATAGACATCAAGAAATTATTATAAAGAAAATCAATGAGACGAGATATTTTCCTATGATACACATGGACGTGATGACCCTGACGGGCTTTACAAAGATTGATAATGTTGAAGTTATACCTTCATACGATCGTTATGATAATAAAGTTATGAATAAGATACCTTTAGCATCGAATGCAAGAGTAGAAGTAAAGAAAAGTATATGATATCCGTGGGATATAATTTCCTTACTATGTCATAACGAGAGAGATTACAACTTATCTTTAAGATAGTTGTTTGTCCATAAACCTCGTTAGTAGGTTGGACATGTTTAAAGGAATGAAGATGCATGCAAGATATTCTTTTCAAAGAATATATATATAAATGAATGATAGATCTCGTAAAATAAATCTCGCGCTTATAATTAATCAATGAGATTATGCTTGAGCATAATCGATTCCAAGTAATCAAACTGTTAAACAAACGATAATGAGATTGAGGAATCATAATCCTCGAGATTGTGTGAACAACTAGGATAGCCCTAGTTTGTAAATCAAGTATGGAGAAAATATCTCCAAAGCCAAGACATGGTAATAAGATGCTTGAATTTAAGTTATGTGTACGAATGTACTACCTTACCAAGCCTATATGACAATAACGACGGTTCTAACTCAATGAGAAATCAAGTCTAACTAAAGTAATATTACTGGATACATGTTCAAGAAAAAGGACAAAAGTCAAAATAATCAAGAAACTATGAGCTATACAATTATAAGATAGCCCATGACATGATATAAGCTTCAGAGACATACGACTGATAAATAAGGATTTCTGAAAAGAGTTAAAGTAAGGATATATGAGAAATATATTCCCAAGAACGATAAAGTGAAAAAGGAATTGAATCATTCATACCGGATTAGGAATGAATAATAGCGATAGAGACATGACGATCTCTACGATAAGATTTAATTATCGAAATATCAATATCAAATGATAGGTTGATGAGACCCAACCACTAATGCTATTGGTAAAAGCATAACGGCATCGATACCCAGAAGTATAGGGTGAATGAGGCAATGTAGGCCATAGTAAGGGAACATAATGTCCCAATGGAAAGGACAATGACATATTAAATAGATGTTTATCAGATAGACGGAACACCGTAGACCAAAGCCTATACTTCACATCAAAACCGAACGAACAAAACCAAGAAGGCTCGATAGTATGAGAAAGATTTCTCGGCATACCTATAATAATTTCTTTACCTATAATATTTTGTTCGATATGGGTGCTTCATGTTCTAACATCGCACAAGTATGTAGAACGATAGAACCTAATTCGAATAACCGAATCAAGAAATGAAAATTTCTTCACCTATATGAGAATTATGGTCACGTAAGTATGGTAAAGGTTTAGAATTGGACCTAGAATCGCTAAGGTTCTATCCAATGATTTGGATCATTATATCTATGGAACGAGATATAATTCTAGACAAGAAGTTTTGAGACGACCGTCATTCACATGATTAGTGACTGGCAGGCCTCTTCGTTAGAAATTTTACGCAACAGAAATTAGTGCCCACTATTTGCTTATGCGAATAAATTTTATAGCGATATACTGATCAAGGTGTAAAACGAAACGAGTAATAAGATAAGTGTTGTGAGTCGTGGTCGTAAGTTGTCTCACAAGTTATATATGTATTAAGGTGTTTAATTCTTTAAGAGATCCTTCTTGTTTAAAATTTCCCACCGCTTTGATTTAAGTCCGACTTATCTAGAAATATCTCGCTATGTATGGCGTAAAGAGGAAATAGTACGGTAAGAGGACAACCATGCGCCCATGCTTAGAACTCACACGTGCATATCGGCTTTTTATTATAAATCGGCATGGATTTAGGACAGCTTTTGAAGAATTCTGCACTTTGAAGGATGCTCGTAACTATGGAGTTACGGATGAGGATGGTATCCAAAGTTTATTCGCCGCTTGCCAACAGATCGCAAAGTTCGCAAAATAAGTATCAAGAGAATATCTTACAGATGCAGAAAATTCCAAGCCTCGCGACTTACCAGATTTGTCAACCGGCCAGCATACATATTATGCGATGGAACTCGCACCTACTAGCACTTGTCCCGGTCCCCGCAAGTTACCCAAGATGGTACAAAGAAATGGTTGTACCGATGTTCCATACGCCCCACGCCCCGTGCCGCAAATTATACCGAAAATGACGAGAATGGCCAAAGGATGATCTTACCGCCTCATGACTAGGAGAATTACCACTACCAACTCAACCATACTTTCGATAAAAGTAACACAAACTCGGTATCAAGAAGAACAGTGAAGCAGCTTGACCCCGGCTCTCAGGAGATAGATCATCGGAAGTATGAAACAAAAACGTACCTGGAGAAAGGCAAGTTTCCAAATGAGGAGTACGATTCCGATGAAGGCCACTCAGAGACGTAGAATCCTATGATAACATGAGACTTATATGTAGATAATGGTTTATGTTGAAATGGTGTCAAAATTTTGGGTGTAAATAGAACTAGACGTCATGTAATCAATCGGCTTGATAGACCGACCCTTGTAATTAATGTATGAAAAGTCCTCACTGAGGCATTTTGATGTAATATATTATATGGTCTTTGTAAAATGGTATCCGATATACGAAACAAATTGTTCGAATAAGATATGGTTACTATGAGATAATAGTTCAGCCATTAGAACTAACAAATGCACCAGCCCCGATCATGAACCTCAAAAATCGAGTGTTCCATAATATATATTTAGACAACTTTGTCTTAATCCTTATGAATAATGTTCTTATCCATATGAAGAATGAGAAAGAACATAAGGAACGTCAAGGTCGTTTTACAAATTTTAAGAAATGCAAATTTTGCCAAGAACAAGATTGTGAATTTCGCTTAAAGAAATATTCCTCGTGCACATAAGTGTCTTTAGAAGGAATCAAAGTAGATCTATCAAAGGATAAAGCAATTAAGAACGGAAGTCGTCAATGACCTAAAATGAGATCAGAATTTCTCAAGATTAATTGACTACTATCGAGATCCATTGAGAGCTCTCTAAGGTAGAAAGGCCGATAACATAGCTACCCCAAAAGAAATCAAATTTACATGGATTAATAAAAGAAATGTTATGTCTTAATATGAGAAAGATAATAGCTTACGATCACAATGACTTAAGCCACACCTAACAGAAATTCCCAACTCACGACTCGATATAGTAACAAGGGTATAAATATCGTCTTGGAGACATCACCCTATGACGATAAATTAAGAATTCTTCATAGATTACAAAAGTTTGAATAAATTCTTCAAGCAAAGAGACTTGAATACGTGATAGAAAAGATTGCTCCAATCAAGAAAAGATTACAATTGTGATTATAAATGATCACCCAAGGAAGGTTAATGTAGAATCTAATACCCTAAGTTATAAAATTCACCTAAATTATGATATGTCCTTATAGAAAAGGAAAACTCATTGGAGAGTTTAAGAAAATGAGAACAAAAATAGTTGGGCAATCAGGGACGAGCGTAAGTTGTTTTCTCACACTCAAGGTGACATACGACTAAAGAAAAAGGATGATAAACGAAAAGAGAAAGGATGAAGATGGGAATAGAATACGAATTAAGATAAGGAATGAAGAGCTGAAGGATTTTAAGAAGCGATTGACAATGTCATATTGTCTAAGGAAGGATTATATATATATATATATATATATATATATATTTCAAGCAATAATAAGTTTAGAAATGAAATCATGAATGAAATTACGACCTTCTCATACCGCCCAACCAGCAAAAGATTAAAAGATATTATGATTTACGAGAAAAGTTAGATAGTAAGGAATAAAACGAGATATAACCATACCGTCGAACAAAGGTCTCTGTTACCAACAAGTGAAGGCATTGTATCAATGACCTTATAAGAGGTTATAATCTCTAAAGATATACAGATGAAAATGGAATGACATAGCAATGGATTTTATGACGGGTTTGCCAAAGTCATAAAAAGGTAACATCGCTATACGGGTAACAAATGGATCGACTCACCAAATATGTTCATCTCGCCTATTCGGATGACTCGAGATCTGAAAAGTTAGCTCACCGTATATAAAGGAAATCATATCTTTGCAAGGGGTACCAAACTGCCATTTCGCAGAGACTCTAAGTTTACCCCTAGATTTTGAACTAACTCACAAAGCGAGTTAGACATGAGATTGAACTTAACATGATGTCCACTCACCGATAGATGGACGCTAAAAGGACAATATGGATGTTTAAGAACACGATAGACCATTAATGTTAAATCAAGGTGCAAGTGGGAACGTGTTGTACCACTTGTTAAGTTCACGCACCACCATAGTCGCCAAGCAATGATCAATATATTTTATGAGGCATTATGCGGAAAGAAATATCGATCACCACTTTATTGTGATAAAGTAAGTGAGAAAGTATAAGATCCCGACAATGTGAATGAAATGATTAAGATATCGCCAAATGAGGCAAAGAATAAGAAAAGCTCGTGATGATAAAAGTCTTTACCGATACGCCAGAACTGAATTGCATTTTAAATGCGGAATTAAAGTTTCTTAAGATTTCTCCATCGAGGAAAATTATAAAGTTCAGATACAAGAATGTAGAGATCATGTTTTGTAGGACCCACGAGCTCCTAGTAATGATAGCCCAAGAGTTTATAGATCGATACTTCCACCAAATTGGGGAAAGACGTAATGTTTTCCACGTGACCCGCTTAAGGAAATACGAAAATGACCCAAATCATGTGATCCGCCATGATGACGTGATCCTTAACTCAAATATAAATTGTGATGAAAATCTACGACTATTTTGATCGTATTTATTCAATGATTAAAGAATCAAGTTCGTCTTTAATGAAAGTCCAATGAAGGAATCATGACAAGAGGAAATCACGTGGAAAGTTGAAGATATTATGATGTTGAGATACCCCATACCTTTGAGGTATGCAAATTTCGGGACTAAATTTCTTTTAAGGGGTAGAATGTAATATCCTAAAGAATTAAACGCCTAATTACGATATTTAAAATTCAGTAAATTGTGGTTTCACTAAATAAATGAATTAGTAATTTATCGAATAATGATTTCGATTATTTACTTAAGTAACTAATTCTATTTTATATTCACTAGAATTGTGAATTAAGAAATAGAATTTTATAAAGTGTTGCCAAGATAATTTTAACGTCGATCGAGTATCGATAGTTAAAATTTCAGAAAATTTTCTAAGCAACGAAGCTTAGAATTAAATTCCATTATTAATGGAATAATTTAATAAAGTGATTACGACTTTATTACGACCATTTTGAGATGAGTCGATAATTAATTTTTCGAGACGCTTCAAACGTTAACGTTTAGAGATTAATAGAAAATGAGTTTAATGATCAAGGAATTATAGTATTTAAATTCCTATGATTATTATATGTAATTAGAGTATTATTTAGCATTAAGATAATGCTAGGACATTAAGGATTAATTATTGGACAAGTTTAGAATTTTTGAAACCCTAATTCGAAAATTAGGTTTTCTCATATGGAGTGATACCAATAATTTTTCCTATGATATAATTTATCATCTAAAATATATATTATGATATATATATATATATATATATGTATTTAGAATGAAAATCAAATTTAGCCTATTAAATTGGAATTGTCGCGACCAAATGTTATAGAATCAAAGTTTACGCCCATCAGGTGCTAAGATTTCTATGTTATGTGATCAAATCATTAAGTGGGATATTTTGTACACTCAAACCAAGATAGTAAATGAAGGAATCAACAGGATGTCTTGTGCAATGAAGTGGACTGACTATTAGAGATCAAATGGGATTTTTCGATTCCATTCATTTACTTTTGTAAGAGTAATTAATTTGTGTAAGGGATATTTTACTTTGGTGACATACTCATGTGATGAGTCATAAAGTAAAATAAAGGCTTGCAAATTGTATAGCATGACAAAGTTGACCTAATGAAGAAAAGAAGAAATAAAGTAAAACTCATTCCTTGGACATAAAATGGGCGACGCATACAAGGTGTTTAAGAGTAGGATTTTATGTTTGTTTCATTCAATGTGATGATGTATCTACATTTGGCAATGTGTAGAGATTATATATCAATGAATAAGACAAATAAAATACAACTCATCCTCCTTTATGAGTCATAGCCGACGTCTCCTCTATGAAATAAAGTGGAGAATATCTTGTTTCATGTATTAAGTGAAGTGATGGTCATGTTAGAGCTTAGGATGAGGTAATTGTTGATGACTCACCAAGTAAAACCATTATCTTGTAAATGGTTGTGTATGTACCGAGAGTTGTGAGTGAATTGTGTTTAATAGGTTTTATTACTTTAAGTATCGAGTGATAGAATATTAAAACCAAACATCACTTCTCTTCCCAAAATACTTTCACGAGAGTTGTAGAAAGAAAAGCTTGAGTGCTCTCCATTTTAATAACCCTAAACTCGATACAAAGCCTTGCACAACAAATCAAAGCCGGTAAAGAGGTTAGTAATCGAACAAGCTTCGATTGTACGTTGGAATTTCCAATTTTTAATGGTTTGATCTTATGTTATATGTATGGTTCTTAATTAAGAAATAATGTTAGCATGTGAAGTTGTTCATTAATAATACCTATTATGATGAAATAGAAACATATATCATGTTTGAAATTGAATTTAAGCATGTTAAGAAATTTTAGAAGAGGATCGAAAATCCTTAGAATTTATTTAAGGTTGGATTAATGATCTATGATGTTATAGGAGTTCATAGTAATTTATTGAGGATTTTTAAAAAAACCTATGCTATGTTATTCAAGATTGCCGAAAATAAATAAGAATGGTAAGATGATGTGCAATTTTTATTTAATAAATGATATAGCATATCATTTATCTAGGACCTTAATTATGTACTACATGATTTTATTAAGAATTTTGGAAATTATTTGCTCCAATTTTCTTAAAGAAACCGAGAGCATTCAAGCTTGATTTAGGATGATTTAGTTGTTTTTGGAAAATGTTGTGATGTAATGTTGTTATACTATAGTGTATAAGCATAGTGAAATTTTGTAAGAATTTTACAAAAATGTTTGCTATACATAGTGTGAGAACCGTGAGCCTTGATCAATAAATCCTTGATGTAGAAATTGAAAATGTTGGACAATATGTTATAATCATGTTATAGATTAATGTTGGGGCCTTGTATAAATTAACTAGAATTTTAGAAAATTATTCGACAATTCAAAGCAAGGAACCGTGACCTATGAGTTTTAATAAGTGATGTTCAAAATTTTCTATAGTTAATATTAATACATATTAGTGATACTATGATAAAATAGTACACTATATGAAATTAGAAGAATTTTGGAAGAAGAATGAAAATTAAGCTTGAATGAATATATTAAGGATTTTAAATCCTTAATATCAAGAAAATAATACAAGATATGTCTAGAAATTATTTTAGACATATTAAGAATTTATGTAATTTAATAAACATAGTAAACTATGTTTACGATGAAACGTTATATTAAATAACGTTAGAAATGAAAAATAATGTTTAAAGAATAAGTTAATTAATATTTAAGAAAATATTAATGAATTTTATCAATTTACGTGAAAATCGAGAATTAAGCCTTTATGAAAGAAATCGATTGAAAATCGATTTATATTGAATTTAGATATTAAATTATGAATTATTAAAGAAATTAATAAAGAAAAGTCAAAATGTTGACTTTTGAAATTAACGTATGAAATACGCTCGATAAATCACGCTAATACGTGAAAACGATTAATTATATAAGAAATCTCTTTGGTGAGAAAAGATTTCATAATTGAAATCTTGTAGCGAAAAACGTTAGAATCGTTGAACGCTTAACCCAGTGGTTAAATGAAATAGTCGAACATATCTCGCTTCTATCAAGTATGAGAAATGCTTAGTTTAAGATACGCGATTGAACGCCGTATCAATTCATTAAGGAATTCAAATTATTATAGTATAAGTTATCAAAGTTTATTTTAAACTTTGAAAATCTCAAAACGCGATGTACATACCAAATCGCTTTTACGTAAAGCGTGACGCGGATGCGATCGTGGCGTAAAGAAAAACGAATTAAGAAAGCTTACGTCAGGTGGGCTTCTTTTCTTATCCTCAAGGATAAAAGGCTCTATTTATGATGCTTTCTTGAAATGAAAAGTAATTATTTATGATGCTTTCTTTCGAGAAATGATTATGAAATGATGATGAAATTACCGCCCAAAATATTTATGTTTTATGTATGTATCCCATCCATGAATGAAATGTAATGAATGTTGTTGGTCGCCCCGACTTATGAATGAAATCGAATTCGGATCCTATTAGGAGCGCTTATACCGCCAGATTAACGTGTACACCTAATGGTGATTGTGCCGTAAGGACAATTCACGGCGGTCACAACGACGTAGAGGAGGCCTCCTTCTACGGCGTAAATGTTAATGTTATGATGAGATAAAGGGATATGGATCATACATACAAGGAAAATATCTGCAGCATTTAATGTTTATGAAAATGATGAAAAGTTTAGTAAGCTCAAGGCCTTTTAATCAAAACCCTTGTGTCTTACCATGATGGGCGTAGTAATTAAAAGATGATAAAATGTTTTGCATAAGTCCACCGAGTGCATTATTTGTACTCACCTTGCATATTTGTTTTAAATGTGCGATTGAGTCGAGTGATGCGATGAAGCAGTGTTGAGCAATAGGAAGGTTGTCGCCGAAAGTTATACTGATAGTACATCGTCATATGTACATATCACATATTTTCCACGCAAAGAACATAAGTTATGTAGTAAAGTCCAAAACATACTTGATTATGTATTACGGTTTAATGTTAAATGGTCTCATTGTTTATTCATCCATGTTTAGAGTAATAATCCTGCTAAATCGCACTTAGGATTTAGGAACATTATATATATATATATATATATATATATATATATATATATATATATATATATATATATTGAGGTTTAAATAAGAATCATTTCAATGTGAGAACGTGAAAATTAAATACATTCACCGTGAAAGTTGATGCATCCGTGGAAATTATCAATTCAAAACATTCAAAAAAATTGTCTAGATTCGAATCTCATGAACTGCAAAAATTTTATTTTATTGGATGCAATAACTTTCTCGACGGATGCATCAACTTTCACAGCGAACGTATTATTTTTTTTTATTCTTACGTTCGAATGACAAAAATAGTTTTTACGATAACACACTCTCTCTCTCTCACACACACACATACACATACACAATATATATATATATATATATATATATATATATATATATATACGTATGTGTGTGTGTGGGTGGGGTTTAAAGTGATAATCATTTTTATTGTGAGAATGTGAGAATCAAAAATTGATGAATTCGTTGTGAAAGTTGATGAATCCCCTAGGAAAGTTACTGAATCCAAAAAAATGAATTTTTTGTCTCTCATGGGATTCGAACCTGGGTGAAAATTCGAATTTTTGGACTCAGTAACTTTCTCAGCGGATGCATTAATTTTCATAACAAATTCATTTGTTCATATCCAATATTCATGGATATTAGTTCTTACATTAAAAATGATTCTTATTTGAATATATATATATATATATATATATATATATATATATATATATATGAATTGGATCAAATATAAATCAATTTTAAAGTATAAAATATGAATCATTTTAGCAATTGATTTTGAAGATCTACGATAAACTTATTATTTTACTTGATAGATTCAAACACCTAAGTTCAATTCCCATGCAAGGTGAATTTTTATTTTTCTGAATTAGACACTTACTCGTCAAAAGACGTTTTCCTGATGAATTTAGACGATTTTATAAGTTTGTAGTTTATACGTTAAGAATGATTTTTACGATAACCACTTGATATATATATATATATATATATATATATATATATATATGAATTGGATCAAATATAAATCAATTTTAAAGTATAAAATATGAATCATTTTAGCAATTGATTTTGAAGATCTACGATAAAGTTATTACTTTACTTGATAGATTCAAACACCTAAGTTCGAATCTCATGCGGGGTGAATTTTTATTTTTCTGAATTTGACACTTACACGCAAATTCAGACGTTTTCACAGTGAATTTAGACGATTTTATAAGTTTGTAGTTTATACGTTAAGAATGATTTTTACGATAACCACTTCACATATATATATATATATATATATATATATATATATATATATATAGAGAGAGAGAGAGAGTGGTGAAGTTCAAATAAGAACCATTTTTTATGTGAGAAATAAGAACTCCGAAAATTCGTTATGAAAAGTTAACGTGTCTATTGAGCGAGTTACTAAATCCAAAAAATAAAAAAAATTCACCTGGTTCGAATCACATGAGGTGCGAAAATTCTATTTTTTTTTTCATTCGATAACTTTTCCAGCATATTCATCAACTTTTACAGCAGATTCATCATTTTTTTATTCTCACATTCTCACGATAAAAATAGTTCACACGTTAACCCTACACTATATATATATATATATATATATATATATATATATATATATATATATAGAGTTTGGTTCAAATAAAACCATTCTTATCCTAAAAACTAAGAACCAATGAATTATGATGAAAGTTGATGAACCGTTGAGAAAGTTAATGAATTCAAAATTGTAATTTTTCACCGGGTTCGAATCCCATGATGGTGAAAATTCTATTTTTTGGATTTGATAATTTTTCCGGTGAATTCATCAACTTTCACCGTGAATTATCAATTTTTGGTTCTCGTTCTCTCAATAAAAATGGTTCTCACGTTAACCTCCCATATATATATATATATATATATATATATATATATATAAGGGCTTGATTTAGTGAGAAGTCATCTTTTGAGAACTTGAGAACTATACACAGATGTATAAAGTTGATGAACAAAATCTATAAAGTTGTGTACAACAAAACATTAAAAAATGTTACACAATAAAATAATTTTAGAAAATTTTTACTGTGCACAACTTTATATCGTTCAGTGCATCATCTTTACACGTCTTATGCATAATTTATATATATATATGAGAGTTAACGTGATAATCATTTTTAAAATATGAACGTGAGAATAAAAAAATGATAAATCCATTGTGAAAATTGATGAATCTGCAGGAAAAGTTAATGAATCCAAAAAAAATATTTGTCCCTCATGGGATTCGAATCCAGGTGAAAATATGGATTCAGTAACTTTCATGACAAATTCTTCAACTTTCACACATCAAATTTATTTGGTTCTTTCATTCAGACTTTAAAATAATTCTTATTTGAACCTCACTATATGTATAGAGGAGGATTAATGTGAGAACCATTTTTATCGTGAGAATAAAAAAAATGATGAATTCATTGTGAAAATTAATGGATCTGTCGGAAAAGTTACTGAATCCAAAAATAGAATTTTCATCCCTCATGGGATTCGAACCCTAGTGAAAAAAATGTCAAAATTTTGGATTCAATAACTTTTCCAAAAGATGCGTCAACTTTCATAATAAATTCATTTTGTTCATAGCAAATTTTTTGTTCTTAGTTCTCACGTTAAAAATAGTTCTTATTTGAATTTAAGCAACTAACTAACTAACTATATATATATATATTATGTAGTGAATCAAATGAGAACTATATTTTTTAGAACTCTGCGAATTATGTATAATACGTATAAATATAATGCACAGTACGGTATAAAAATGTGCACAATGAAAACTTTCTATTTTTTTGTTGTGTAATAATTTTATAATGATTATTGTGCACAACTTCATAAATTTTGTTAATCAATTTTATACGTCTGTATATAGTTATTAAGTTATCAAAATAGATGAGTTCTCATTGTGCATCATCTTCAACGTCTTATGCATGGTTCGCAGAGTTCGCAAAAAAGATATGGTTCTCATTTGATCCACTCCTTAGGGTTGGATCCAAAGGAGAACTTATATTTTTGAGAACTTGAGAACTATGCACAAACGATAAAATTGATGAATAAATTTATAAAGTTAGGCATAACGAAAACATTCTAAAATTGTTACCCAACAAAATAATTTTAGAAAGTTTTCATCATGCACAACTTTAATTTATACCGCCTTGTGCATCATCTTCAATGTCTTATGCATGGTTCGCAGAGTTCGTAAAAAGATGTGGTTCTCATTTGATCCACTCCTATATATATATATATATATATATATATATATATATATATATATATATATATATATATAGAGAGAGAGAGAGAGAGTAGAGAGAGAGAGAGAGAGAGTTTTGTTCAAATAAAAACACATTCAAAAATAAGAAATGAGAACAAATTTTTCACCATTGATTTTTGAAGATGGATGGTTGTGATTAAATCAAATTAGGCTATAATGGTAATTATAGAATATTATAAATGAGATGATGGAGATGAATTTTATTTCTTATTTTAAAAGGGTTTCTATCATAACCCATATATATATTATCACGCCCAATTTCGAGGAAGGCACGAATGCGGGGTGTGATTAAGAATGAGGGGTTAAGAAGCGGGGAAGAAGGGGATACATAAAGCATATATAATAAGAAGATATGACCATAAAATCGGACAGCATCTCCTCTATAACTAGGACATATCCTGAAGGGAGGGGTGAGCAAGCAATCCACCAATAGAATTATATCGACATCATAACATCAATGAACGTGATCTTGATTAAATACTAGTAATACAAAGAAATAAAATAGCATTACATCTTGTTGACTAGACCGGTCAACCACATAGCATGCTCTTATCGAGACTCGCAACATAATATCATCATAGCAAATCTTGTTCCAATCAGAGAGCAAAATAAAGGGAAAAGAATACATTAACATCAGAATACATAAATATAACACAGCATCGCGGAAGCAGAAAGGCATGAAAGAAACCACAGCTCAATCCCTCAGCGTCGCCCGTCCAGTCCTCCTCCATATGTGAAAAACATTTGAAAAGATTTTTGGGTGAGTACTAGCGCACTTAGCTGGGGTTTTTAACATAAAACAAAAATCCATGATGCCGTGTTCAGAGCACTTACATTAGAAGGTTTTAAAACGTAAACTCACTTCTAAGTAAGTAAAAAGAGATTTTCCTTTTTCGACACCGACCATATTAAGTACTCCCATCATAGAACCACGGCTCGAACGATCCCGCCACCCATCACATCTCGGTCCGAAATATATCGACACGCCCACAATATCTCGGCCCGAACATATCCAAGCCACCGCACCGAACGTATCCGGTGGGCTAAATTAGTGTGGACTTGAGGTCAATCCTTTCGTAACCATAACCACTTCATTATCATTTCCGTGTGGTCTTCGGGTCTATCCTTCGTAACCATAACCACGTGTTCGGGTCTATCCTCACGATCAATACTCAAGATGGTGATCAACCCAACGAATAAAGATCCGTGCACAATCACAATAGATCCACATCTCTGAAAGAGAACAAGAATAACTTCGTTAAAACATTTTATGGCGCACATGTTTTATTTTTGAAATATCGAGTAAATAACTCAAAATAAGCATATATAATCCAACTGAGCAATGTATTTAAAATGTCAACCGAGAGATATCCACGCATCCAACGACTCACCGATCGTGACCGGTAGGTACCGGTAACAAGATGGAACAACTTTTGGAGTCATATTCCACAAAGCAAAGCAACAACGTGATCCAAACGAAGATCGCTTAAACGGGGTTTTCGACTTTCGAACCCACATTCGCACTCTCCGGTTTTCAAATCAACTCGATGCGAAGGAAATATATTCGTGGCATCAAGACCAATAATAGGGTACCTTCAAAATATGCATGCATGCAAGTTGACACAAATCTTAGCAGAGAAGAAGCTTCAAAAATCGATGCCTATCCTCAAATCCAGATAAACCATCCAAAACCGATGCATGAAATTGAAAAATAAGCAATATGCATAACGAGGAACATGGAATGACAAACTATGTTAAAAATGGATAACCCGGGCATGTACTTCCTTTAGAAACTCGAAACGACGGAAAACATCCCGACATGCGAAAAACGAAAAAAAGGAATCGGTACTTTAGTAGAACACATAGCCCGGAACTCAAAACCTAAAGGGCCCATAGCCAAAAAGTGGCCCGTCGGCCACCAATCGGGGGACAACAAGGCTCACGGCGGCGGTTTGGTCAAAAGGTAGGCCTCGGCCGCTTTCTCGTCCCCTTCCTTTAGAAACCCGAGTTCTATGCTATGCTATCTACTAAAAAGCGGAATCAAAACAAGAAAAAGACAAAAAATGGAAAACGGCATTGCCGGGAGGGTCGATCGGCGGTGGTGGCGGCAGAAGACAATGCGCCGCCGAGCCTCCCGGCCGATCCCCACTCCTCCAAAGACTTACGGCTGCACTGAAGCTGCTCGACTCGTCCAGTAAACACAGAGACAAAGATAATGAACGTTGAAAATGAAGGCCCTAACCTCTATTTATAGGAAAAGGGAGGTTCATGCATCTGCTTTTCGAAAACGTAAAAAGCAATGCATCTTTTGCAAACGGACTCCAAATTCAGCAAACTTGGTACCCATGGACTCAAATAAAATACCGGACACAATGACTATAAACAATATATGCTTTTAAATGACCCATGAAAAGTCCAATTTTTCGATAACTTCCCGGTGCCAAACCGTGGATGGTTGAAAACCTGCACACTTAGTGTCTATAAATTCGTCATAAGACTCTCTTCACAATGCCTGAGGTTTCGTGACGTTTGCATCACTGAAACAAAAAGTTAACCTTTTGACCTTTCTCGAAAAATGTGCCATACAAACTTGAAGCTTAGGAAGGACGAGGTATTACATATATATAAGGAATGGATCAAATGAGAACTCTATATGTTTCAAAAAACTAAGAAATCATCTTATGTGTTTATTTTGCATTATCCACACCTCCTAATCTCCTTTGCTTGACCAAATCATTAAAAACCAACTCATAAGACAAGAGAGGGACTGTCAGGTGATAGTCCAGACACGGTCTAGATTTGAGAGTTATTTTAGGTATTTTATTTTTAGATTTTATTATTAAGGCTATTTCTGTAATTTTTATATATTTTGTAATTGATTTTAGGAGTATTTTAAGGGATTCATTTTTATATTTTTAGAAATTTAATATTGCATATCTATTTATATTTTAACTGATATGAGATTACAATTAATGGATTAAATAAGTTTATTTTTGACATATAATCTTTATGTTTTTTTTTTCTGGTGATTTATTCTGCATTCATTGTTTTTCTATTTTGTTTATCTGAATTTTTACGTGCAAGATAAATGACATCATCATATATATAAATTGACAAACAAACGAATAACACAGTATGCACAAATAACACATGCCTATGCACAAAATGTGAATATGCACAGTATGCACTGATAAACCTCATTTTTACCTGATTTATAGGGCCATATTTGTTTAGTTTATAATTGATAAGTGATCTGTTGAGCTGTCATTTGATATATTTATGTTTACCTTGAAAGAATTATATAGTTTGTATTTCGTGTCATTCTAGCACAGGTTTTGGTGTAAAAAAGGTAGATCACGATAAAGAGAAATTTTAGCTCACGACGCTCAGCGATACTCTCACCTAATTCAGCTTTGATATCCGATTGAAAGTGGAAAATTGGAGAAATTCTCACCAATCATTTGGGAGACGATTTTGCATCGCGATCATGCGGTTTGGGCGCATCGACCGAGTGTCGATTTATCGCTATTTGTGCAGTATGGGCATCTCGACCGAGTGTCGACGCCGATCATAGCATGCGAGAAGCCGGAAAATCCTCGTGACATTTGCTCGCGACCTTTGGTCGCGAGACAAACTCGCGAGGAAGCATGGACGCGGCCAGAAGGGTTGATTCGCGATATTCCATCGCGACTGTTGCTCGGGATCCAGTCTCCTGAGCCGATGCATCCTAGGGTTGCATATAGACGTGGGCACAGTCAGAACGTGGGGGAGATCTGAGCTTTTCATAGAACGACAGAACACTATTTATGCTTTTTGCTTTTATTTTCTGATTCCAGTATAGTTTAGTTTAGCTTTTGTCTTTAGTACTATTTTTCATTCCAGTTTAATATTCGTAGTTTAGTTTACTCAAGTTAAGAATAGTTACGGATCCAGAGTTGCTACAATTGTTCATCTTGGATTCCTACGGTTTTATTTAATTCAGTTTATGTTATCTTTATTTATTTATTGCTTTAGTATTGTTATTATGAGTAGCTAAATTCCTTATTGATCCTAGGGTTTGTGATGGGAAAACTAGGTTTAGCCCTCGCCCCGAGGATCTATCTTGGATATTTAATTCACCATACATTGATTATATACCCAACATGCGCCTATATAATTAATCGCAACACGTAGGGTTTTCTCGTGTTTACCTTTCAATCTGCCGAGGTGGATCGGGATGAACGGATCGAGACTCTTGCTTTGACCTTCTGGACTGTATCTCGGTTACCCAATCTCCAACGTCGAGTGAGGACGATCTATGGAGAATGCACCGGAAAATCACCCAAGCTCTCACAATTTTCGAGAATATCACTATGATGTTGGACGAAAAATTATGCTCTCTATAATGAAGCATTCACCTAGACTTTATCTCTTACCTTATATTTATAATGCATTACCATAATCCCACAAGGAAAGGATTTATGCATATCCCATAAATATAATAATATCCTTATAGGATAAAGAGAATAAAATCTTTCCTTTGAGAGCTATGGGCGCCGATTTCCTTAGTGCACGGGCCTGGATGGGCCAGCCTGAGGATCAAATGAAAGGAATAAAGATGGGCCTCAAATAAATTAATTATCTTATGTTCAAATTGCAACATAAATTAATTTATAAACATTCGATCATGCCACTAGAGAAAGAATGCCGACTTACCCTTTATTACCAAGTTGAGTCGGGCTTGCACTTAGACATTACGAATCCTCGTATTTAAGATATCGAACGTCCATTAATTATTTATAGCATTCGATCGCTTAAAATAATTAATAGCTTTAATTCCTTAAGTAGTACCACTCAACCTTATTATTGTACTTGAGCTAACTCAACTCGCAGGGTTTAGTACAATAAACCTTGAGCTCCTTAAGGGGCGACGCCATCATCCTTAACGGATACGGTGACTGACATGATAACTAGCATGACATACAAGCACCGCCACCACCCAAGATGCGGAGAATATCAAGTTAGAACATATAACCTCACCCATAACAAGTCAAAGTGATGGTCAAGAACTCATACTCACCTAATACCTTATCGAGATTTAGATCATCGAAGTCACCGAGATCTGGGTTCTTCACTACGGTCGATAGAAGAACTCATCTCATCTGTGATCCTTCAATACGTCGAGACGCACTGCAAGAGACAAGCAACCAAGTCAAGTCACTTCTTATCTATATCAGAGCCTTATACCGACAACTCGTCCTCAAGTTGTCTCGGTGTGAAACTTTTATATCTCATTAAGCTCGACCAATCATACGACTTCGTGATCTTCTACACACCGTATGATCTAACTTATTTATGAGATAAGGGACACGATATATGCAATCAAGTATTCAATTCAGATAGGAGATTGTAATAGTGGTAACAGGAAACATTGTATACAAGCTCAACCAAACTACTTTCAGTATACAAATCCAACAGTTTGTATATCTGACTAGATTCATACAATTTATCTGTTGATAGTGTTTTGCCGTCCCATTCATGATTTATGATTCTTGGCTTTAATTCTCACGTGTTGGTATCTGGCTAATATTGATGCATGCTATTTATGTGATTGATGTCCTAGCGGAATTAATTGCATAGTCGATATCTTGAATACATAATACATTTTTTACATTGAGACCTAGCGGAGATAAGTGAATTGTAGGAGGTTATTCTTGTGTACTTTGTAATTAACTTACTTCTCGAGACCCGCGGAGATAGAGCTTAGTTAACCTACTACTATAGGTTGTCTGGCGGAAACTATAGTTACATTAGTGATCCTTCATATGAATGTTGATTAAATTGGTAAACAGATTAATAGGTTGAATTGTGTGAATTTGGTTAGGTTAAGTACATCCCTAGGATCAGCCTTTCAGTCATGTTTTTATGCCTTATTTATATTTTTGAGTCTAGTCTTATAACCAACCCTCTTGATATTTTGTTGCCTGAATAATAACAAAGATTCTGTGTTGATTATTTGCTGTGTTCTCGAGTTGCAGTCCCTGTGGATACGACATATATATACTTACTGTTTTACTATCATTTTGATTGGTAGGAAATATAGCGATCAAATTTTGGCGCCGTTGCCGGGGACTGTTTAGATTTCATGGTAATAATTTTCTGGATTTTAGTTATTAATTCAGGTTTTTAAAAAATTAAAAAATATTTAAAAATAGAAAATAAAAAAAATTATTTATGTGTTGTTTCTTAGATCTGATCTGGTTTTTGTCTTATTGCGTAGTGCATGATTACAAGATCTCAAATGAAAGAAATTATTCCATTGGATCTTGAGATTGAAAGATCACATAAAAGAGAGCACAGAAAAAGGAGACAAACAATGGTAGACAGACACCCCAAGGCCATGATCGAATGGTCGAGATGGAAGAGATATTACATAATGCAACGCCAATCGGCGCAGTAACCGGATGGGCAAATTGAGGCCGAGCACAACCAATACCGCCAACCACATGTACAAAGCACCGACGGATCGGCCCAAGGTGGAGGATGGGGACTAAACGTCAATGCAAATAACTTCGAGTTAAAGTCTGTCTTCATTAGCATGATACAAACGGAGCAGTTTGTGGGAGGGGTTACTGAAGACCGCGACGCACACTTGGAGGCATTCCTTGATATATGTGATACTATCAAGCAGAATGAAGTGTCAGCTGATGCTATCCGGATGCGGATGTTCAAATTTTCGATGCGGAGTCAGGCGAAAGAATGGTTCAAGAGCTTGGACAAATCAAGAATCACTACATGGGAGCAGTTGTGCGAGAAATTCCTGTCCAAATACTTCCCACCTGCCAAGGCTCAGAAGATCATTGCTGAGATCTCCCATTTTTCACAATTGAGAGATGAGTCGTTATTTGAGGCCTGAGAGCGATTCAGAAATCTTCTCCGAAAGTGTCCACAGCATGAGTTTTCACCTGAACAACAAGTAACTCAATTCTACAGTAGACTTAATGCTAACACCTGTAGCATTATAGATGCTTCAGCCGGAGGATGCCTTTGTTTTGCATGTTTTTATTATGTTTTTCTTTGTTTGTTTTAGACGATTTGGTTCCTATTTGTTTATTTTTGAATATATTTTGTTGGAATCATGTTCGTTTTCGTTTGGTGGGGAATGATCGCGTTTAAACCATTTTGTGCACAAAAAGCGCACCCAAGCGCCGACTGACCGGACGTGGTGACGCGTTGTACGCATCGAAGACCCGCGAGGAAACTTCGAGAAGACCCGCGCCCGTAGTCAGCAGGCGTCCGTCCCGTCCGGGCGCCCAAAGATGGAATCGCCCGAGCGCCCGTGTCCGGCGGCTCGCGTCCGGCTGGCTCGTGTCCGGCGTGTTGGATTTGTATACTGAAAGCAGTTTGGTTGAGGTTGTATACAATGTTTCATTTTACCACTAATACAATCTCCTATCTGAATTGCTTACTTGATTGCATATGTATGTCCCTTTATCTCATATATAAGTTAAATCATACAATGTGTAGTAGATCACGTAAGTCCGTATGATTGGTCGAGCTTAATGAGATATAAAAGAATCACAAATGAGACAACTTGAGGATGAGTTGTGGGTATAGGCGCGGTATAGATAAAAGTGACTTGACTTGGTTGCTTGTCTATACCGACACGCCTCTAACGTATTGATAGATCACAGTGAGATGAGTTCTTCTATCTGACCGTCGTGAAGAACCTAGATCTCGGTGATTTTACGTTGATCTAAACCTCGATAAGGTATTAGGTGGGTATGAGTTACTGACCATCACTTTGACTTGTTATGGGTGAGGGTTACATGAGATAACCCAATATTATCCGCATCTTGGGTGGTGACAGTGCTTGTATGTCATGCTAGTTACTCAGATTGAACAGTCACCGCATCCGCTTAGGATGATGAAGTCCCTTAAGGAGCTCAAAAGGTTTATTGTACTAAACCACACATGTTGAGTTATCTCAAATACAATAATAAGGTTGAGTGGTATTACTTAAGGAATTAAAGAGATTAATTATTTTAGCAATGTAACATTGTAAATAATTAATGGACGCATGATATCTTAAATCAGTGAGTCGTGAAGTCTAAGTGCAAGCCCGACTCAACTTGGAAATAAAGGGATAAGTCAACATTTATTCTCTATGTGACATGAATAAATGTTTATGAATTAATTTAGGTTCTAGCACGAACATAAGATAATTAATTTATTTGAGGCCCATCTTTATTCCTTGCATTTGATCCGGGTGGCCCATCAAGGCTCAGAGCTACATATTTTCGTCCACCTCATAAGGATCCCGAAGGATTGTGTTACGATCCTCTTTATACGAAATATATTATTATATTTATTAGATATCTGAGATCTATCCAAATGGGATCTAGGGTTGCATTATAAATATAAGGTGAGAGAAAATCAAAGCGTGAGTCTATTCATATTTTCGAAATTCTCAAAAATTGTGAAGGAGGAAGAAAGATGAATTTTGCAGTATTCTTCATAGATTGCTATCACTCAACATTGGAGTTTTGGCAATCGGGATACAGTCCAGAAGATCAAAGCACGTGTCTTGATCCTATTCCTTGACCGACAAATTCGCAGGTAAACACGAGAAAACACCAACGTGTTGCAATTAATTATATAGATGCATGCTAGGTATATAATCAATGTATGGTGAATTAAACATCCAAGATAAATCCTCGGGAGAGGGTTAAAATAAGATTTCCCTACAATTGGTAACAGAGCCTGGGATCAGAATCTTTGCTTTGTTGGATTAATTAACGTTTGATTATTACGTGCGCAATTAATTAATTGTGGATTTATCGTTCATCGTGGCTCGTTTTAATTTTTGTTGGATTTCATTTTTCACCACGAGAAAATACGTGGTTAGATTAGGATTTATTTTTGTAAATCAAATATGTAAAAGAAGAACGAAGACGAAGAACACGAAGAACGAGACGACGGAGTCCCATCGCACAGTACGATGGAAGGCTAGCCGGAAACCGAACGCACGGCACGAGGGCGTGCGGATGACGGCATGCTGAGCGTGCTCGGCGCTCGCAGCACGCCGCTCGACTTTTGTGCGCATTTCTCGGCAGCACATAGTCGGCAAATGGACAGGAGCGTGCGGGAGCTCTCGGTGAGCATCGGCAGCCGGGCGTACGGGATGCATGATTTTCTACGTGGACGCTTCGGCACGCCTCGGCGCTGAGCGTGCGCGCACGAGTTTTCTCGACAGCGCTCGACGAGCATCGGCAAGCTGGGCGTGCGATTCTCGTCTGGGACGCCGGCCGACTTACGTGCGCGAGTTCTCAGCGGTACTGGCGTCCTCGGTGGGGCTTAGGCGACCTCGTGTCGTCTGGTGCCCATCGCACGTGGCGCACGGGCAGGTCCAACGCGCGAGTCGTGCGTAGACTCTCTCGGCGGGGCGGGCAAGACGCGCGCATGGGGCCCGGCCAGCTGCGTGGTGATGCTCGGCATGCCGGCGGCTCGAGTAGGCGAAAGAAGTGACCGTGAGGCGTGACCAGGCTCGACGTCTCTCGGTAGCTTTCGACGATGCTCGGTGCCCTCGATTGCAGCTTCCGGCGGTCGTGTGCGATGCCTCGGCGGCTCCGGTGGAAGGGGTGACAGTGTGGCGGGCGGACGAGGAGGAGGCGGGCGGCGGATGGGCTGGGCGTGCGCCGCTGGGCTGTGCACAGCGCGCGTGCCCGACCCATCTTGTGCCGACCCGCCCAATTCGCCAAACCCGCTTTTTTGCCCGGATCCATTTTTTGACCGGTTTTATTTTTGACCGACTCGGCCCGATCCACCGATCCGGCCCGTTTTCAAATTACAGCCCAAATCCGGTTTTGAATTAATCCGTGCGTCTGCGCGAGGCCCGTTTAAGATTTTGAAGATCTGTACTTTGCAAAATTTGTGTAATAAATTAGGCGAGGAAAGTACAGGTTCCACGTGTTGGCCACGATGAACGAATTTATTTTATTTTTATCGTTCAAAGCATGTCATGGATGTTTAAATAATGCAGAAACATGCTATGTATGTTTAATTACGTAGATAAACATGTTGTATAATTTCGTGATTGGTTGCGCATAGTAAGCATACTAGGTTTATCGCGTTTTTAAAGCATATTTTAGAATTCTGCGAGCATGTTTTACATGTTGAGTTCTATAGAAAGCATCTTGGATTACGTGATCCGCATGGACAAACCTTTTGAAACAAAAGACTAAGCAAGAAACCCATCATATTAATTTCTAAAATTAAGATGTCAAGACCTCCACCTTTTAATCTCTAAACAAAGTGATACGCATTGTGAACGGCGATCCACGCGTGGCTTGCTTGCTTGTCATAATTTGTCGTAAGATGAGATTTCTAAATAAAACATTTTAATCTATTGAGAAGTGGGAGTTTCATGTGTAAACATCCACACGCGTGGCTTACATATGCGATTTTCATAAGTTCTCTAGAGATAGATTTAAAATGAGATAACAAAAGAATTTGGATTGGAAGTGGTATGGTTTGAGTGAGTGTGCGATTCTAAGAATTCATTTCTGCAGTTAAAATTGTGGTCATTGCTTAGGCGCCACCTCAAGTACAACTTCTCGTGAAGTCCCTTCTTGTGATAGTGATGTGGTCTAGTAAGGTCCAATCATTAATTTCATTTGTCATAAGCATAAGTTGACATGGATTGAAATTAAACGACTAAAAGGTATATTTTAGTGCAGTCGGGGGTTCGTGTGTAGCGTCCACGCGCGTGGCTTGCATGTGGGATTCCTTGGGCGATTGGAGGTTTCAATTAATATTGTTTTATCAAAAGTTACAATATTATTGTTACGAATTATGTGCGATCGTTTGCTTATGTGTTTACATTACTTTTCAGATATGTCTCTTACACCGATTATCAATATGCTCGCACAAAATCCTCTATTCGGTCCAAATTTTATCGAGTGGAAACCAAACATGGAATATGTTCTTATTGCCGAATAACACATGTTTGTTCTCACTACTCCCAAACCCGATGCCCTTACTGGCGCATCGATGAATGAGTAGCGAGAGTCAAGAAGACTTTGGCATAAGTTAAATAATATGGCCAAATGATATATGATGACTACTATATCCAAAGGCTTGCAGCTGCAGCACCAGTCGATGGTAGACGCGACTGAAATATGGTCAAGTCTCGGGAGTAAGTTTGGGTAGTCGGATCGGACAGTCCGCTTCCACACAATGAGAGAAATCTTGGCGTGTAGGATGGAAGAAGGAGGTTTGGTCCATGAACATGTCTCCCACATGACTCATCTCATGGATAGTCTTCATCAGTTAGGATGAGGTATTGACGGCGAAGCCAAGGTCGATATCATCCTTAACACCCGCCCAAGTCTTTTAAGAATTTTTCGCATAAGCGCGATCATGAGCAAGACCGGTATACACTTAGTCGGTTGTTAAATGATCTCGTGGCGTGGAAGGTGTCGTGGGAAAAGGAGCACATGCCGCGCTAGCACGTCTAAGGGCCCCAATTTTCATTGAAGGTGGAAGAAGAAAAATGGTGCCAAGGTGGTAGAGGCAAGGAAGCTAGTGGGAGCAAGAACATGCCACCACGGAGGCTTGAAAAAGCCAAAAGAGAGATGCAAGTGCTTGAGTGCACAAGGCGGGCATTGGAAGGCTAAGTGCCCCGTGCTCGAGGCTAAAGGTACGCCATTTGCTTTAATGTGAAACATGTTTAGCGACTTGTTCTACTCATTCATGGGTAGTAGATACAGGTGCGACTGATCATCTTTGTTACACCTTGTAGGGGTTCCTGGGGACAAGGGAGCTGTTTGATGGTGAGATAACGATCTCCATGGGAAACGTGACGAAAGTCGATCTTTGTTGCGATTGGAGATGTTTCTTTATGCTTTGATAGGACAGTTTTAGTATTAAAAGATGTTTTATATGTGTCGGAGTTTCGACGGAACCTTATTTAGGTTTCCGAACTATTTATACATGGATATTCTATTATTTTTTATAGTGGTATTTCTATCATAAGAAATAACGAAGTTATATGTGGTGGCACTTTATATAATTCGCTTTATACTATTTCTGCCAAGCATAATACTTTTAATTATGTTGCATCTACATCAAACCTTAAGAAGAGGAAGTTTTCTTCGCTAAATGACACCACAGTTCTTTGGCGTCTTAGATTAGGTCACATCGATCTAAATAGGATCCAGGCGACCTGCAAGAATGGGCGTGGGTGAAATTAGGTTACTCCATTTCGATGCGTGAATCATATATAGAAGGAAAGATGTCGACCGGACCCTTCAAAGCAAAGGGTTATAGAGCCAAAGAAGTGTTGGAGCTAGTCCATTCGACTGTGTTGACCGATGTCCATACAAGCTCGTTGAAGTGCAGTATTTTATCACTTTCATTGGCGAGTACTCGAGTGCGGATACATATACTGTTTCATCATGAAGTCCGAATGCTTTGAGAAATTCAAAGAATTTAAGGCGAAAGTGGAGGCGAAGATAGGTAAGAGTATCAAGTCACTGCGGTCGATCGCGATGGTGAATACCTCGATGTGAGTTCATGGACTACTTGGTGCGGTGTGGGATTACCTCCAACAAGACTACACCGTGCACACCACAAAGAAATGGTGTGTCGAGGCGAAGAAATAAGACTCTCTTAGAAATGGTTAGATCAATGATGAGTTATGCAACATTGCTTATTTCGTTATGGGGTATGCATAGAAACAACGGCATACGTGCTCAATCTAGTACCATCAAGTCGGTCGATAAGACCCTTTCGAATTGTGGTTTGGTATGACTCAGTATAAACCACATAAGGATATGGGACGATCAAAGACATGTCTTTGAACAAGAAAGTCGACAAGTTGGAGGCTAGATCGAAGCAAGGTGTTTATTGGTTATCTAGAGGAGCGAAATGTGGTTATTTCTATAGTCCAAGGATCGGAAGGTTGTTATTAGCACTAATGCCCGATTCTTAGAAGATGATTATATGAAAACCACAAATCAAAGTTGAAATCATACTTCAAGAATTAGAAGATGATCATATTTCACCACCGATTAGGCGAATGTACGAGATGTCGTGGTTCAGTGGGAGGATCGACACCAAATACTTCAAGAAATTGAAGTGGGTGGAGTTCCTTTGGAGATACCGGCCTGTCTGAGTGGTACCTACTCGACAAGTTATGCAAGATAGAGAACCTGAGTTACCGCACCCACCGTTGCCATTGTGTTAGTAGCGTCTCGTCAGTAGTGTGAGGGTTGTTCCAACTTATTTTTTTACCTAAGTTGCTCGCAATAGAGCGAGGTCATTCTAGATTAATAAGCTAACCCAAGTCGTATTCACAAGGAAGGCTAAACAGGGTTCTATCGACATCGCACATAAAACATGAAGAAAAACTAAACACTCTAAACGTGGTTTGGGGCTGACTTCTCTCTTAAACTACCAATTAACTAGAAGAAAATAACGAAAGCAAGTAATAAAATGAATAAGAACTAAAACCTAACACTGCAAACATGAATTAAATACGATTAAATAATAATGGAAGAACGTGGATCATGGAAATCATCAATTCGAAAGAACTCTAAGCGTAGAAATAACGGAAGAAAATAACAATGAATTGACAATTAAAGAACAATGAAAACTCACTGATCGAGAAATAAAGGCGATAGAACTGAAATTGATAGTCTTCCGGAGTAGAATCAATGTCGACAATTGAAACCATAAGAATCGTAAAACATCTAAACCAAAGGCTAAACTCTAAATCCCCAAAAATAATTGCTAAAGTTCGTTCTTGCTGTAAACAAAAGCTGTCGCCTCAAACCCTAGCCAAGAAATGAATTCCCGTCTCAGCGAGAACTCTAATTTATATCTAAGAAAATTCCACCCAGCAGCGATCGCTAGGGGTAGCGACCGCTATCGGTATTGTAATCGTCCACAAAAAGCAGAGCGTGGCTAGGGGTAGCGCCGTCCCTCGCTGTGAAATTCTTCAAAACAGGGAGGATAGCGACCGCTAGGGTCCAGCGGTCGCTGCCCCTCCGCGCTGTAATATCTTCCTTTTCTTCTTTCTTCCTTGTTTCCATTCTTCCTTGCACGCTTTAATACTCCATTTCCTTGCTTCCTAACCTGAGATCATGAACATATAGAAACGAGAGAAAAACAAGAAACAACGGGGTGATAGCAATCAAAACAACAAGAAGGATGAACTAAACGACGCACGAAACGCGATCAAAAATAACCTAAACAACTCCCCCACACATGATGCCTTGCTTGTCCTCAAGCAAGTCTTAGTTCAAATCAATTAGGGAAAGTCTATCATAGAACTTGCGCAATCATACATCAACCTCAAATTCATTGCGAAAACTCAAAAAGGGCAAAAGATCAATGCTAAGTGTTTCCCTCACATTGCACTTTCAATCAGATCATAACATAAGATAAAGGATGATGCGGGTTTTCAAAACTTGAAGACTAGACTCATATCAAACATCATTCAAAACTATTATCCGTTCTTATTCTTCATCTTTTTTTTTTTTAACAATAGATTCAAAGGTGACCATTCGAGTCCGGAGACAGTCAAGTTATATGGCCATGTTTTCACGAGATGAAAACATTTAGAGATCATCCAAAGTATTCTCGTGTGGTTTCCCATGCTCATGGTTTCCAGCAGAGCAGAGGCCTCTCAACTGAATCCTTAAACAAATAACAACACCTTTAATTCTAGGTAATAATCAAACACATCAAAGGAGAGAGTCGGGTTATATGGAAATTCACGAGAGGGAATCATTTAGAGATCATCTAAAGCGTTCACGTGTGGTTTCCCATGTTCATGGTTTCGAGGAGGAGCAGAGACCTCCCAATTCAATCCTTAAGCAGAGCGGGCTATTTAATAGAAACTAGCATTTGAAAATGAATACCACATCATACATTATCTCTAATTATTACGTCGATCAAGATGCGGAGGTGCCCCACAAAGAAGGTCAATCACCCGCACGAGAGAACACAACTTCAAATCAAATCAATGCATAATTAGAATAGGTTCTGATCAAAACATATCCACTAAACCAATTTGAGACAAGAATGCCAAAGAACAATCAAAGCGCCACGAACAAGCAAGGCGATACGTTCACATTCCAACCACAACACGTAAAAACAATGCATGCACACATAACAAACACTCATAACAAACACACCTCCCCAACAAAAAGAGCAAACAATGCCCACATTGTAAGAATAACATAAAAGAGATCAAAAGGCGATCGCCATGAATAGAGAAAGAGGTGTGAGGTGTAGCCGTTGTCAAGCAAGTCCATAACACGGAGGCGAGAAAAGCAGGAAAACAAACCAACAAGCAATAAAAATGCACTACTCTACTAGGACACACTAAAAGAAAGATCGTACTAAGCGTTGACAAATCACTGGCGATCCGGAGGCGGGTAGGATCATCTAGGCCCAAATGGACCCTTTGTTGGTTCGGTGCGGTCATCTCACTGTTGTTTTCCAAGACACTAATAATGAAGAAGCGGTCGTTCTTGAGAGAGTTGCCATAACCGAGCTTGTTCGGTAAGAAGATCGTGAGTGGCTGAGACTTGCTGCTCTAAACGATCCTGTTGCTGATATATGTCCATCCTAAACTCCTCGAAATCCTCACGAAAAGATATGAAATCAGAGTTGAATGTCCCAAAAGTTTGCTGATAAACCTAAAAATCTTGCTGAAAGGCCCTAAAATCGGTTCTGTGCTCCCCAAACTCTTCTCGGAATGAATGGAAATCAGCAGTGAGTAGTGGGGGTTCGTTGGCAGAAGTGGAACCGGGGCTATGGTGTTGAGAGCCAGATGACATGCCGGCAGTGAATGCATCTGCCATAGGCTCGTCCTCATATTCAGCGTCATCGAATAAATCGACATTCTCTGTTTCCTGAGTAGGGTTGGCAGGGGCAGCGGCAAGTTCATTGAGGTGATTCCTAACACACGGTTGGTGACTCGGTTGACACCATTTGTAATCAGCAGTTATCATCTTGGTCAACTTCAACTCACTGAAATCGATATGTGTGCAGAAGATAGTGTCTCTCGGATCAATGTTGGAAGGATCGAACACCTGAAAGTGACGACCGATGACACCCACAATCAAAGGCAGGGTGGCGTGGTAGCGGGAAGTTGCCAGCATATTCTTAAAAGTGGATAGGATAAAATAGCCCGCGCACACTCGAGTGTTGGTAACAACACAATGTAGCAGGTAAAGTTCTTGCTGATTGACCTTATTGGCTTGTTCTTTACCAGTGATTGCATAAGCAAGAAACTTGTGCAATATAGCCTAAACCCGAAGAATTAAAGGCCTAATTACGATATTTAAAATTCGTAAATTAGGGTTTCGCCGAAATAATTGAATTAGTAAATTATCGAATAATGATTTCGATTAATTATGAGATAATGAATTCCTATTTTATATTCACTAAGGATTGTGAATTAAGGAATATAAATATATAAAGTGTTTCGACAGTAATATTTTAACGTCGATTGAATATCGATTGTTAAAATTTCATAAAATTTTCTAAGTGACGAAGCTTAGAATTAAATTCCATTATTAATGGAATAATTTAATAAAGTGATTACGACTTTATTACGACCTTTTTGAGATAGGTCGATAATGAACGTTTTGAGACGTTTCAAACGTTAACGTTTAGAGATGAATAGAAAAATGAGTTTAATGATCAATGAATTATAATATTTAAATTCCTATGATTATTTTATGTAATTAGAGTATTATTTAGTATTAAAACAATGCTATAACATTAAGGATTAATTATTGAACAAATTTAGAATTTTCGAAAACCCTAATTCGAAAATTAGGGTTTTCTCACATGAAATGATACTAATAATTTTTCCTATGATATAATTTATCATCTAAAACATATATTATGATATATATCCATAATTAGCATTAAAATGAGATGTGTATCAATTATACTATGAAATAGCCGTGAGCTATTATGTGCAACAAGTATTTACGTAAGTTTTGTGCATGATCTTACTATGTTGTGATTAAATGATTCAAGTAGGATATATTGTACACATTAACCAAGTAAAATCAAGTGGATGCATGGGATTGAATTATAGCCGTGTATTAGGTTGAAAAATGAGGTAAGAAGCTTTGAGAATTGAGAATTGTTTCCCTTGTATACAAGAGAGCCGTCGGCTCTTACAATCCAAAGTCAAGGATTGAATTGTTCAAGAAACAATTTGTGTAAGAGAATACTATACTAACATGATGTATGCATGATGAGTCATAGAAAATTTTGTGTCTTCTTTGTGAGAGAGTGAGAGTGCCGACGGCACTTGTTCAATAAAGTGAGAATCAAATTGTTTATTTCAAAAATAATGTGTAAGACATAGTAACTATAGGTGATGTATTCATGTATGAGTCACAAAGCTTTATTGAAAAGGCTTCCAATTTTGTATAGTGAGAAAGTGACCGAGAGAGAGTGTGATAGAAGTTAGGGTGTTTCGTTTCATTTACATAATTAATAGGTTTTATTAAATCAAGTCATCACTTATTCTCTCCAAAACAAGAAACTACCGAGAGCAATATAAAAAGAAACCCTTGTGTGTTCTTGATTTTCCTTAGCCAAAGCTTGATCTAAAGCTTGTACACATTAAATCAATACAGTTAAAAGGTTAGAAATCGAGCGAGCTTGATTATACATTAAGATTTTAAATTTTCAATGGTTTGATCTTATGTTAAGCATGTGTTCTTAATTATGAAATTATCTAGCATATGATAGTTGTTCATTAATAATGCATAATATGATGTATATGATATATATATATATATATATATATATATGATGATGATGATGATGATTAAATTGAAATTAAACATGTTATGAAATTTTTGGAATATGATCGAAATTTTCTTGAACAATATAAGGATGGATTATTGATATATGATGTTGTAGGAGTTCATAGTGATTTATTGGGAATTTTTAAAAATCCTATACTATATGTTTGTAAATGACCGAAAATCATGAAAAATATTAAGTTGATGTACAATTTTTATTTAGGAAATGTTATAGCATATTGTTGATCTAGGACCTTAGTTATGTACTACATGATTTTATTAAGAATTTTGGAAATTAATTGCTCCATTTTTTTAAAAGGACCGAGAGCTTCAAGCTTGAATACATGCATGGTTAAGTTGATTTTAATAAATGTTATGATGCAATGTTGTTATACTATAGTACATAAGCATTGTGTAATTTTGTTGAAATTTTATAAAATGTTTAGTGTATAGTTTGGAAAGGAACCGAGACCATGAACATTAATTCCTTGATGTAGAAATTTAAAATATTGGACTATACGTTATAATTATGATATAGATTAATGTTGGGGCCTTGTATAAATTAATTAGAATTTTAGAAAATTTATTGGACAAATTAAGTGCAAAAGCCGAGACCTATAGAGGTTAAATAAGTAATGCTCAAATTTTCTATAGTTAATGTTAATACATATTAGTGATCTATGATGAAATAGTACACTATATGAATTTATAAGAATTTTTGGAAGATGTTTGAAGTTTTAAGCTTAAAAGCAGTAAGCTTGAATAAATGTATTAAGGATTTTAATTCCTTAATATCAAGAAAAATAATACATTATATGTCTAGAAATTATTTTAGACATATTAAGAATTTATGGAATTTTATAAACATAGTATACTAAGTTTATGGCGAAACGTTATATTAAATAACGTTAGAAATGAAAAATAATATTTAATGAATAAGTTAATTAATATTCAAGAAAAATATTAATAGAGTTTATCGATTTGCGTGAAAAATCGAGAATTAGGGCTTTATGAAAAGAAATCGATTGAAAATCGATTTATATTGAAATTAGATATTAAATATGTGATTTATTAAAGAATTTATTAAGAAAAGTCAAAATTGTTGACTTGTGAAATTAACGTATGAAATTAGATATTAAATATGTGAAATTAATACACTAATACGTGTAAAACGTATTAATTATATAAGAAAATCTCTTTGGTGAGAAAATATTTCATAATTGAAATCTTTATATCGAAAAACGTTAGAATACGTTGAGCGTTTAACCTAAAAGGTTAAAATGAAATAGTTGAACATATCTCGTCTCTATCAAGCACGAGAAATGTTTAGTTAAGATCTGTGATTGATCTGACGTATTGAATTAGTTAAGGAATTCAAATTATATTAGTATAAGTTATCAAAGTTTATTTTAAACTTTGAAAATCTCGAAAAAACATGACAGACGTCTTGAAATCGTTTTTACGTAAAGGTGAGACACGGATGCGATCGTTGGCGTAAAGGAAAGCAATTAAGAAAGCTTATGTACCGGTGGGCTTCTTTTCTTATCCTCGAGGATAAAATGCTTTATTTACGATGCTTTCTTGAGTGAAAAGTATCTATTTATGATGGTCTCTTTTGAGAAATGTTGAGAAATGTTTGTAAATTACACGCCCAAAATGTTTATGTTTTATGTATGTATCCTATCCATGAATGAATGAATGAATGAATGAATGATGAATGTTGTTGGGTCGCTCCCAACTTATGAATGAAATCGATATCGGATCTATGCCAAGGCTTATACAGCTAGGATTAACGTGTACACTTAATGGTGATGGGAGCTGTAAGGACAATGCACGGTCGGTCGGCGACGAGAGGAGGCCTCCTTCTACGGCGTAATGATAATGTTATGATGAAATGAAGGGATATGGATCATACATACAAGGAAAATGCACGGCCGGCGAACATTTATGAAAATGATGAAAATGTTTAGTAAGCACATGCCTTTTAAATAAAACCCTGTGTCTTACCATGATGAAAGCGATGTAATTTAAAGATGGTAAAATGTTTTGGCATGATTCCACCGAGTGCATTCTTGTACTCACCGCATATTGTTTTTAAATGTGCGATTGAGTGTGATGCGATGGGCGGTGTTGAGCAATAGGGATGTTGTCGCTGAAAAGTTTATACCTTGATAGTACATCGTCATATGTACATATCACATGTTTTCCGCTGCAAGAACATAAGTTATGTAGTAAAGTCCAAAAACATACTTGATATATGTATTACGGTTTAATGTTAAATGGTCTCCCTTTTATTCATCCCTGTTTAGAGTAATAATCCCTGCTAAATCGTACTTAGGATTTAGGGGCTGTTACACCAACACAGCTAAATAACGCATAATTGAATCAACACCATTCATACGTGCCAATAAATCCCAATCGAGACAATGAGGTGGTGTGATATCATACCGAGTCCATCGATCGTAGAACCGACCTTCAAGCTCAGTTTCAATGAGAAAGGAACAGTTAAATTTCTCGCGAAGATCAACGGGCTCATCCGATGCTTCCGAACTGCTCGGACCACTCTCGTCGGGGCGTCTCTTAGTTCTCGTCATGATAAGTAGTGCAAGGGCTGTTGCATTGAAGAGGCGCACGAAGAGGAGAGAGAGAGAGCAGCACTCTCTGTGAGATAGCGCTCGCTGAGGATCTTGCTCGCGGGACCCTAGCGCTCGCTGAGGCCTAGCGATCGCTAGGTCAATGTGCTTTGAAAAGACGAGGCGTGTAGGCGGGGACAGCGTCGGTGCTGAGGAGAGTGCGGTGGCATGGACGCGGTGGAGGCACTGAGGAGGGCGCAGCGGCTTTGAGCAAAGGGCGGCGGCAGTGCGGACGCGGCGGAGGCGCTGAGGAGGAGGACGCGGCGGCAGCGTGGAGCAAAGGGCGGCGGCGGCGGCAGCCGGAGGGGCGGTGGATCTTGGAGGAAAAGAAGAGAATGAGAAGCGTCACAAATAAGGATTCTTAAAAAAAAATTGGGTTTGCCCCTTAAATAAGACGTGAGAACCGGCCGGTTGAGAAGCCAGTGACCGCTAGGGTCCAACGGTCGCTGCCCTTTCTCCCTGGAGAATTTGCATAAACGAGGGTCCAACGACCGCTATAAGCCAGCGGTCGCTGCCCCTCATCCCTAGAGTAGTTTCATAAACGGGGGTTAGCGACCGCTAGGGTCCGGTGATCATTGTCCTCCTCCTCAGAGTAGTTTCATAAACGAGGGGTTAGCGACCGCTAGGGTGCAGCGGTCGCTGACCCTCCTCCCTGGAGTATTGATTTCATTGAGTGTCAGCAACCGCTCCTCCGTTAAGCTCTTGCACCTGTGAAACAAATCACGAATTCAGCAAAACGAACGAAACAAAACAAAACATAAAGAAAGGGAACAATAAGAAAAAGAAAAGAAACAAAGCAACACGTGGGTTTCCTCCCACGAAGCGCTTGTTTAACGTCTTAAGCTCGACGAAAAGATGTTCAAGACAAGGGTGGGTCGGTGACACGAGTCGACACCACAGTGAGATCGTATTGATCGCCACCAACATAAGGTTTTACCCGTTGACCATTTACCAAAAAGGAGTCCACCGAACCTTTCTTGGTGAGTTCCACCGACCCATTTGGCTTCACATCTTTAACAACAAAGGGACCACTCCAATGGGATTTCAATTTCCCGGGAAAGAGCTTCAAACGGGAATTGAACAAAAACACTTTCATCCCGGGTTGGAGATCCTTGTGCACAATCCGCTTGTCGTGGAGAGCCTTGACCTTGTCTTTGTAGATCTGAGCATTATCAATGTATGGGTGAATTAAACATCCAAGATAGATCCTCGGGAGAGGGTTAAAATAAGATTTTCCTACACGGCGCTGGGCGTCCGAGGCCGGATTCGTCCCGAGAGCGCCCGTGTCCGGCGCTAGGCGCCCAAAGTGAATTGTCCAGAGACTCATCGCGTCCGGTGCTTCATCACGTCCGACACTGGGCGCCCGACGTGAATTTTCCAGAGACTCGTCGCCTCCGACACTGTATTGCGTCCGGTGCTGTGCAATATTTGAAGATCCTCTAGAGAGTCCACGTGTCCGACAATGGCATGCGTCCGTGCCGTCTTCCCGTTCGAGGCGACGAGTCGGCGCCTCGCGTCCGAGATCGGGCGAGCCGCGTTTCACCTTGTTTTTTAGCGCGCGCGTCAGGCGTTAGGTTCGCGTCCGGTACTGCGCGTGAATTTTCGGGCGCCATATATATATGTTTTAAAACGCTGAAACCCTACCTCCATTCATTCTTTCTTCAGTTTTTCATTCACTTCTGCGCCTCCACACATGAAATAATTCTTTGAAGTATTTCTTTTGCTATTTGTGATTTAAGAATTTTGATTGAAGAAATTCATCAACAACTATTGCAATTGTAAGGATTATTATTCTCTTTTTTCGTTGGATTATTGAAGTAATGATGTTTATTGATTTCAGTTATTTGATCAAATGAGCATGAACTAATATTATTCTAGGATTGGGTGATTCAAATTGATTGATTGATTATTTGTTGTGATTGAGTATACCAATTGAATCATAGGGTTTACTGTTAAGTGATTGATCACCATTTAATTGTTTATGTTTTGTGTATTATCGAGAGATAGATACATTGCATCCATAGGAATCAATTGGGTTAGAGGTTACCGGAAACGAGTACTCTAATAGTTTATCTAATTGTGAAATCTTATAACTTAGGTTTAATCCACAGAACGAAAGTCGAGTGTTTGAATTAAAGGTTAAAGGATCGCATAGGTAGGTAGATTTCTTAAGCAAGCATTAATCAATTAATCAAGGCGAAGAACCTAATGCCCTAGTCTTTCTCACAATCTTGAATTACTCCTTTTGCAATTGAATTACTTTGAACGTTTGGTTTGAATCGTCTTCGTGATTTAATTTCCTGTTACTTTTAGTTAAGCATCATCCCCAATCAAGTTTAGGATTTAGATTTCTTGTTTTAATCGTAACACATCATAAGCCCATTAAGTCTTATCGAGAGATTCGACTTGGGTCCACCTTACCACGCTATAGGGACCTCGTACTATTCGGCGACTTAGAAAAACAATTTGGTCGGAACAAATTTTGGCGTCGTTGCCGGGGAAGGCTTTAGGCATTTTTATTGTGTTATTTTTCCCTCCTTATCTTCTATTTTTCTTTATTTTATTTTTGTTTGGTTCTTTTGTTCCCACAGTGCTGGCGTGTCTTTTCTTGTCTTGTGTTTGTGTATGCTAGGTCGTCGAAGTCTTAAAAGGAAGTTGGCACCAGTGATAGACAACATTCACAGGGTGAGAGATTTTAATCTTTCGAACTCGGAAGAAGAAAGCTCTTCTGAAAGTGAGACGAGTTCAGCGACGGTTGAGCACGAGAATTTGGAGACTAGATCTCCGAGTGTGGAATTCGTGCCAGAAGAAATGGCAGCAAATGTAGGAGTCAACGAGGAAGGAAACCCGCAGATGCGTGACTTTGCTCGACCCGTCATTGGGGTGACAACGTCATGCATTGTCCTCAGGGATCCGGCCCGAAACTGCGAGTTGAAGCCCATCCACTTCAACCTTCTACCTTCTTTCTATGGGATGCCAAGTGAGTATGCTTTGAACTTCATCTGGGAGTTCTATGCAGTGGTTCACACTTTTCCGTTGAACGGGATCACAGAAGATACGCTGAGAATGAGATGTTTTCCTTACACCTTAAAGGATAGAGCCAAGACATGGTTGATGTCTCTACAACCTGGTTCACTGACGAGTTGGCAAGCCGTATATGATAAATTCATGGAAAAATACTACTCGAACCAGAAAACACAAGAGCTGAGAGCTAAGATAGCTACCTTCAAGCAGATGGCTGGAGAACCTCTGCATGAGGCATGAGATCGTTTCAAGTCGCTACAGCAGCAATGTCCGCATCACCATTACCCATCTGAGCTCCTTAATCAGTTTTTCTATGATGGATTGACGATGGACTTCCAATACATGATAGACAATGCGGCTGGAGGAGACATTGGTAATTATACTGCCGATGATGTTAGTGAAATTTTGAGACGCTAACTGCAAACTCGCAAAGGAGAAGCGCAGGACGAAGATCGGCTGCAGCAAATGAGGTGACGCTCAACTATGAAATGACATAGCAATTGGTGGATCTCACTCGCCAAGTTCAGCTATTGAGAGCAAATGAGCCTCAAACATCGACTCAATTCCAACATCAACAAGTGATGTCAATGGAAACTTGTGGTATTTGTGGTGAAGCGGGGCACGGAGCCAACATGTGCCAAAGAGCCAATGAGATGGCATATGACGAAGTGCAAGTTAATGCTATGTAAGGGTTCCAACAAGGGTTCCAAAGAGGCAATCAACAAGGCTATCAGTCGAGGCCTAAATATGACCCCTTTTCGAATTCTTACAACCCTCGTTGGAGAGATCATCCTAATTTCTCTTGGAGTCAAAATCAAGGGGGATCAAGTCGGGAGCCAGTTCGAACGACAACCTCGAGAAAACTCAAGACAACTGATGCACCTAAAAAACCAACGTTTGAGGATTCTCTAAATACTTTTATCTAAGCAAGTAACTTGAGATTTGAATCTTTGGAAGCATCTATGAAAAGAGTAGAAACTCAAGTGGGACATATGGCTGCGACTGTTGAACAATTAGTGCAACGAGACCAAAAGGGAAAGTTTCCTAGCCAATCGTAGCATGCCAAGGCTGTTACTGCTTATGCAAGTGACAATAAAAGTGTGAGGTTGATGAAGAGATCAAAGAGGAAGAAGTTAAGCCTCACGAGTTTATGAGCCACCATTCCATTTAAAGTCGTTTAATAGTCGACAAGCATAAGCGGGGACATGAAGAAAGCGAGGTTAAGTCGGAGAAGACATTCAGACCAACCAAAACAAAGGCAACATGATCCATGTAGTTTTACTCTAAATGTTGCTTTTGGTAATGGAAAATCTGCATCGGGATGCTTGATTTGAGTCTTTGAGGTCAATTTAATGTCTTCTCTTTGTTTAACTCATTAAAACTTGGAGATTTAAAACAAACCCGCATGCGGTTAGAACTTCTTGAGGGATTATTCGACACCGAAGGTGTGATCGAAGATGTCCTAATAAGAATGGGTAATCTTCTAGTCTCAGTTGACTTTGTTGTTATTGATATGGGAGAAGGGACTGGAAAACATGAGAGTGGACATCCGTTGTTGCTAGGTAGGTCATTTATGGCTGCAACAAATACCCTTATTGATTTTAATAAGGGAATAATAAGTTTAACTGTGTTGGGAATGACGGAGACATTTCAAGTTAGTCGTACTAGTGATAGTTCTATTGTTTCTACTACTGCATCATGTTTTTCTATAACTGCACTTGATATTGCGGACGAGAATAAGGTGTTGCAGGTACAGGTGTCCAAGGAAGAAGTTGACAATGAACCATGTCATGAAGAAATCAATAACGAGAAGACTGATCCCAAGCTTCAAGTTAAGTGTGAGGGAGATCGAGGTGAAGTACGAGTCAACGATAAGTTGAATGAGCCGCCACCTTACTCATCGGAGTACGGTTATCGCCTAGCAGAGGCGCATTGGATAATGAGAGTCGGATCGAAACTTCTCGCCCGAAAAAATTCAACAAAATGAGGAATCAATGGTCAGGCTGGCGATGTTAAAACTAGCGCTACGTGGGAGGTAACCCACTCTTCTTTATGTTTTGTTCTTGTTTTCTTTTCGTTTTGTTTTTGTTGTGTTTTTGTTTCTTGTTTTGGTTTTGTGTGGTGCAGGTTTTAGAATTATATAACTAGGAGACTTGGGTATATGGAGAACAAAAATCGAGATGAGAAATGATGTTCTTGCACAGAAGAAAGGAATCCAAGCGTCGGACGTAAGCCAACCGATGCTGAGCATACGAAAAATGTCGACTAGAGAGGTACCCCAGGCGTCAGACGCACCCAATCCGGAGTTGGGGTACTATTCATGAAGAATCGAGGGAGCTCACCCAACGTCGGACGTGCTGAAATCGGCGCTGGGTGGGAAATGTTAAAATGGCAGAGAAGGTGACCCAACGCCGGACGCCATGAAACCGGCGCTGGGTCCAAAAAATAAAATAATAATAATAATAAATATTTTTATATATAATAAGAGGGTTAGGGTTCTCACTCTCGTTTCTTTTATCTGCAGACCCGCTCTATCTCCTCTCTCCCTACGCTTCTGCACGCCAAGTGCCCGCTCACTCCACCGTCCGGCGCTCGATACACTCCGTCCGGCGCTCACATCCGCCCGGTGCCATAAGCACATGCTTCCTTCTCCTCCGTCCGGCGTTTGAAAAACTCCCGCGCCAATGATAAACGCGCTTTTTACCCGTTTATTGATGATATATTAAGTTGAATTTAGATCTATTAAGTGCGTTTATATAGTCGATCTTAATGCTTTTAGCTATTTTGGAAGATACTTCTCTCGGGTTCCACTTTAGTGTTTTGTAGGCTTATAAGATGATAATCGAAGCATGAAGCAAAGAACGAACCAAAGGCGGAAAGAATCAGGGGCTAGCGGGCACCCTAGCGGCCGCTAGCCCGACCGCAAGCACCTGTGGAATCTTTCTGGATAAAAACTAGCGACCGACCTTGCGATCAGCGAGCCACCGCCCGAGAGACTCAAAAACACACGATTTCTAGCGACCGAGCTAGCGACCATGACTCGCCGCGAGGCTTTCAAATGAGCGAACCTAGCCGTGAGCTCGTCAAGAAACGATCGCCCGAGCTCGCGATCGAGCTAGCGACCGTGAGCTCAGCCGCGAGGCGAGGCGGCTAGGCGCTAATTAGGGTTTCAGTCTGCGCCTATATATATCCCTAAGCTTGCTCTCGCGCCTCTAACCTGTTTTGGACGATTTTCTTCAGTTTTCAATAGTTTTTCACATACTTTGACTCTAGCATTCCATTACTTTGATCTAGACATTAGATTTCCATTTTCTACATTTATTCTACGCATTGTAATCGCTTTGGTACGTTTTCATCCGGACGAATTCAGATTTCCCGTCTCTACTTGGGTTTGGATTCGATCCCAACCATTGTTCTTCCAACGCTACATTACGGGTTTTATCTATTTAATTTCTATTTCTATGTTCAATTCATATTTTATTTCTAGTATTATGTCAGCTAAATTTCCATTATAATCCTAGGGTTTGTATGATTATATCCTAAGTGTGGTAATTCACGCTATCCGCTATTTACCTTCCATGCATTGATTTGTGATTCTTGGTGCTTAATAATATGTGTTAATTTCGATCAATCTTGATGCATACATAGTTGCCGGTTGAATAATGCAGTTTTAATTGTCAATCGATCTTGAATACTGTCTGAATAAGCCTTGAGTCATAGTTGAGATAGGAACATTCGTAGGAAGCATATTCTTTGTGATCTTTTTGGAGTTGCTAATTTTCACCTAGAGACGTAACAGTAATAGGGACAATTAGTAATCTCTCGCCACAATTGTCGTACATGAAATTGTTGGTTACATATGTGATATTCCATCTTGTCTGTAGGATTAATACATCCCTAGGGTTAGTCTTTCAGTCTTATTATCTCTTTGAGTATTTGTTTATTTGTCTTTATTGCTTTATTTTGTTCTTGACTTTGAATTTAATATTCGAAGTCCCAAAACCTTTTCAAAACCAAATCTATCACTTGGATAATGATGAAGGATTACTGAGTTAGATTCTATATTTTCACATTACAATTCTTGTGGATACAATACTCGACTACCCTATCTACTTGCACGTTTTCGTGTTAGAAAATAGTGTGATCAGCCAAGCGCGAGATCCGTCCGACGTTTTACCTCCATCCGTGCCAACGCGACGCGTCCCACGGCTCAACCTCCGTCCAATGCTATCATACAAGCGCCGCGTGTCGAGCCCTCGTGCCCATGTTCTCCATTCGCGCCTGTGTTACATGCCGCCCAAGCACCCGCCCAATCCTCCGTCGAGCACTATCTCCCGTAGCGTACAACGGACCAGTAGCGTTCGCTCTCCGTTCGGTGCTACCCGAAGCGCCACGCGGCCCAACGCTCGCTCTCCTTCGTCCGACGCTCTCCATCCCTCCGGTATTTCACCTCCATCAGCGCCGCACCCCATCTCAGTCCGATGATACGTTTCCCAATGCCGAGTTTTACCTCCGCACCTTCAGCGCCCCAGTGCTCGCCTCCATCCGTCCGACGCTACCTGAAGCGCCGCGCGTCTCGCGCCCCAGCGCTCGCTGTTCTCCATCCGATGCTGACTCCAGTGCCGCACGCCTCGCGTCCCAGCGCCCGTTCTCCTCTGTCCGATGTTTTTCTCCGAGCTTCGGCCTCGGTCCGGCTTTTCTCGTATTTGTCCAGTGCCCACTCATACGCATATCAGTATGGTTCGAACGAAGCAAGCTACCGGCTCCAGCTCCCGTCATCCTCTAGATGATGATGTTCCTATGGAGGAATCCTTGGAAGATATTAGCATAATGTACTCAGCCACATTTCCCATTTATAATCCAGTGGAAGGTACACTTTATCGTTGTTCTGCACATCAAGAGATAACTCCTCCGCGTCTATTTAATTGGCAATTGATGCAAAGTTTGGGTCTTGAAGATAGAATTAAGAAATATTTAGAGAACTTAGGACTTCTTCAATATGCTATGATGGAATTGCCGGGTTATTCTCCATTACTGATTGAATTCTATTGTACGATGAATTTTGATGATGAATCCAACACTATGACATGTCGTCTGTTGGGTCAAGAGTATGCTGTCACGCCTCGTATTATGAATGGGGTATTTGGATTTCCAACTTCAGGTGCATGCGGTGTACCACCTTCATTTAATGTTAGAGAGGCTTGGTAAGAATTGTCGGGGTTTAACAACTGGTCCTCAGTAGGAATGCCGAGTGGATTCATTAAGGATGCAGCATTGGCTATGGTGCATAAATTCATCGCATTTAATGTATTCGATAATGAGCAGGCCAACAAGGTCAACACTGTTGAGATTTACTTGCTCACATGTGCGATCAAGAAGATAAAGGTTTCGACGACATTCTTCATATGGGAACACTTGCGGTGGTTCGGTAAAAATATAGCCAACCTTGTGTTAAATCCCTCTTGATGCATCGATACATTTAGGGATCATTAATAATGAAGGAAGACATATTCTAGGGCAAGATCTTATCCGACCTAAGATGATTGATCTTAGTGAGCTTCGAGGCGCCCCTTTTGCATATAATGAGACAACTCTTGTACCTCATCATTCAAGGAATTGTGTGAAGAGATATATGCACGCGCAGCTCGCAGAAGCCCAAGCAGCAGGTGCAGGACCATCTCATGCGCCTTCGGGCAATATGGTCATTTTTGATGCTACTCTTGCATCCGAAGATGAATGCGACGAGCATACTGAGGCAAGAGATGATACAGAGCCGGTTCAGAGCAATGCCAATCCCAATCATCCACAGTTCCCTTTTCAGCAAGGTGCATCGGGACAAGGGTACAACTTCATTCGTGAAGAGCTGGGCCAGTTTAGGAGTGAATTAGCTGGCCACTGGATAGAATTTTGTCAGGAAATCTATTCCCGATTTGACAAGCAAAACCAGCATCTTGACGAACAGAATCGATTGTGGAATGAGCAGAACCAGTGCTGGAATCAGTATAATAATCAGATGATCGAGCAGAATCAGCTCATGGCTGCTCTTGAGGCTCAGTGGAATGCATGGACCACATTTCATGGCGCTCCTCCTCCACCACCGCCGTCTGACCAATAGTGATTCATCACTATTGGAGTGTATGTTTATTTCTGTTTTTGTGTGTGTCGTTTTGTTTTAGTTGTTTTGTTTGTCTTTGTTTGCTGTTTTTGTAGGTTTGGTCTTGTGCTTGATGCTCCGCCATTCCGTTTCTTCGTTTTCAAGGAAGTCGCCTCTTCTTTTCTCTTATATATTTATCTGCAATGAGGACCTTTTTGTTTTAAGTATGGGGGTTTCATTTCTGTTTTGCTTATGTTTTGTCGTTTGTGTTTTGTTCTTAGCTTTTGTTTGGAGAAGAGGATTTTATGTTCTTGAAATAAATGGTGCGTGAAGAATTATGCTTAAAGTTGGATTAATTGTGTTTTGATCTGAATTTCATTTTGTCTTAAATGTCAATTTGAATTGTGGGACATGATTAGGAAGCTGTGATTAGACAATTTGTGTAATCGGTTGTCATATACTTCATACATGAGACCCTTTTCTTGTGTGATTTTTCAATGAAAAAAAAAGAAAAGAAAAGAAAAAGAAAATCTGAAAATAATTGATGTGATGTTGTGAAATAAGTGGCTTAAAATTCGAATAAGGGGCTCTACCCCTCTTGCTTGTGTTGTCTCTCAAATGGAGACTCTATGCGATGGGTATAGGTAACTACGTTAGGATACTCGAGTATATAACTTGAAGGTTTGACCTAACGATTTTATCCTATAATCGGTTTTAAGTTCCACATGTTTTATTTATTTTTAATCATTGGGATATCTTACATTAAAGGGAACCATGTGAGTTGTATATTGATTTCTGAAAACATATTTGAGTCGAAACATAGCTATTCTATGATAAGTCACATGTTTGGATTGATGAATAAGGATCATTGTATTGAGAATTATATTATTAAGATGCATTGAAAGGATGGGAATATGTGATTGATTCTATTTGAAGCATTGATTCGATGTGTACCATTCTTTTCAAGAAACTAAAATTTGTTCGAGGTCAAGCAAATAGTTAAGTGTGGGGGAGTTGTTTTGCATGTTGTTTTGCATGTTTTTGTTATGTTTTTCTTTGTTTGTTTTAGACGATTTGGTTCCTATTTGTTTATTTTTGAATAACTTTTGTTGGAATCATGTTTGTTTTCGTTTTGTAGGGAATGATCGCGTTTAAACCATTTTGTGCACAAAAGCTCACCCAGCGCGGATTCGCGTGGCCATGTTGGAGTGCTTGTCGAGTCGTGAGAAAACATCGAGAAGACCCAAGTCCGGCGCTGCAAGACGTCCGGTGCTGGGTTCCGTATCCAGGTGCCGTGTCCGTGGGCGCCCAAATGAAATCGTTCGAGCGCCCACGTCCCGTGGGCGCTGGTGGATTCATCCCGGCGCCAGCGTCCGCTGGGCGCCCGAAGTGAATTATCCAGAGACTCGTCGCGTCCGGCGCTGCGCAAGATTTGAAGATCCTTCAGAGAGTCCACGCGTCCGTGCCGCATCGTCCGTATTGTCTCTCCGTTCGAGAGGCGATTAGTCCGCCGACGAGCCGCATTCGCCTTTTTTTTTGAGCACGCGTTCGGTACTGGGTTCGCGTCGCCTTGTCGCGTGAATTTTCGGGCGCTATATATATGTTTTAAAATATTGAAACCCTACCTCCATTCATTATTTCTTTAGTTTTTCATTCACTTGTGCGCCTCCACACGCGAAATAATTATTTGAAGTATTTCTTTTTCTATTTGTGATTCAAGAATTTTGATTGAAGAAATTCATCAACAACTATTGCAATTGTAAGGATTATTATTCTCTTTTTCCGTTGGATTATTGATGTAATGATGTTTATTGATTTCAATTATTTGATCCGTGAGATGAGCATGAACTAATATTATTCTAGGGTTGGGTGATTCAAATTGATTGTTGTGATTGAGTATACCAATTGAATAATAGGGTTTATTGTTAAGTGATTGATCACCATTTAATTGTTTATGTTTCATGTATTATCGAGAGATAGATAGGTTGCATCCATAGGAATCAATTGGGTTAGAGGTTACCGGAAATGAGTACTCTAATAGTTTATCTAATTGTGAAATCTTATAACTTAGGTTTAATCCACGGAATAAAAGTCGAGTGTTTGAATTAAAGGTTAGAGGATCGTATGAGTAGGTAGATTTCTTAAGCAAGCATTAATCAATTAATCAAGGCGAAGAACCTAATGCCCTAGTCATTCTCACAATCTTAAATTACTCATTTTTCAATTGAATTGCTTTGAACGCTTGGTTTGAATCGTCTTCGTGATTTAATTTCCTGTTACTTTTAGTTACGCCTCATCCCCAATCAAGTTTAGGATTTAGATTTACTGTTTTAATCGTAACACATCATAAGCCCTGTTTAGTCTTCTTCGAGAGATTCGACTTGGGTCGACCTTACCACGCCATATGGACCTCGTACTATTGTGAGCGACTTAGAAGAACAATTTGGTCGAACGACCTTCTTAATCTAGGAATAGATGAAGCATTAGAATTATTGAGGAGATGACATCTAATAGCTATCAATGGTCGATGGAGAGACAACCGATTAGAAGAGTGGCTACTGCAGAGTTGGACGATAAGTATGATGATTTGTTAGAGAAATTCACAACTCTGCGGAAGAGTCTGGCCGAGAGGAAAGGCGGATGTTGTGGCCATGGCGCAGAATAATGAGGAGGTTCAATATGTGAACCGAAGGAACAATTTTACGGGGAATCGGTGGGAATCCACCATATCATCCCAACAATAGGAATCACCCCAATTTTTCCTATGCCAATTCGTAGAATGCTCAGCAACCACCACCTGATTTTGCTGTGAATAATAGGATGATTATGGAGCCTAAGAAGTCGAGCTTTGAAGAAATGATGCAGCAAGTGTTGGTAAGCAATCAGCAAATAGCAGCGAGTCAACAACAAATCGTGGCTCAACAAAACATTCAAATCCAGCAGATTGGGAATAGGCTGAACACTCTGGAGAGCATAGTCAATGCCATCAATAATACTGTCATAGCCCTTGGAAAGCAATTGAAGATGATGGAGAACCAAGTGGGGCAGATGGCCAATGAGAGAGGTGGAATACACAGGCAAGGTCAATTCCTAAGCAATACCGAGAAAAATCCGAAGAATCTCAATCTCCCAAATCAATGCAATGCAATATATTTGAGGAGCGGATCATCATATACTAATCATCTGGAGCATGAAGGGAAAGAGTTGGAGGAGCAAAGAGCCGAGGATCATGAATTCACGGATTCTCACCTCGCGAGCAATCCTCGAGATACACAATCATGAGATTTCTTCACGAGGAAAAGTGCATCAGAAGCGGAACCAGACCTCGTGATCTTCTATCTCGAGGAAAGGTCGCGAGAAAAGAAGCGACTGAATCAGAACATGGCCTCGCGACCTTATCTCGCGAGGAGGGGTAGCGAGCTAATCTCGTGAAGACACACCGCAGAGACCTCGCGAGGGAGTCTCGTGACTCAATCTCGCGAGGGAAAGACGCGAGCCATCCGACGCCTCCGGTAGCCACTGCTCCGTTTCCTCAGCGCCTCGGGAAGAAGAAATATGACGATGAGTTCGCCCGATTCAAAGAGATGTTCCAGAAAGTAAACAACAACATACATCTATTTGATGCGCTCAGAAACATGCCCGGATATGTAAAATTCCTCAAAGATGCAGTGGCGAGCAAGAAGAAGTTAGAGAAATTTGAAAAAATTAACCTTTCTGAAGAATGCAGTATTATTTTGCAAAGGAAGTTGCCACTGAAACAGAAGGACCAGGGGAGTTTCACGTTGGAATATGAGATTGCAGAGCACACATTTCCCAACGTGTTGTGTGATTTGGAAGCGAGCATCAATCTGATGCCCTTATCTGTCTTCAACCACCTGGAGCTTGGAAAGATGAAGCCAACTACGATTTCACTGATGATGGCTGACAGTTCAGTATCATATCCTAAGGGAGTAGTTGAAGATGTGTTGGTAAGAATTCGGGATTTTGTGTTTCCAGCTGATTTTGTTATTTTAGACATACCTGAATTCAAAAATCAACCACCGATCTTGGGTCGGCCTTTTCTAGTCACTGGTCGTGCTTTAATTGATGTGCAGGAAGATGATCTCATATTTCGTGTAAACGATGAGGAGCTGAAAATATCAATTTATGATGCCATCAAGCGACACGATAGTTTAGAGCATGAATATTGCTATTCAATCACCACTGCCACAGCTAGCCCAATCTCACACGTAGATGGCAACCGACCAGTTGAGGAGGATGCTACAAAGAAGAGTGGGACTCGGTATGGAACCCCGAGTGGTTTGTTCAAGTTTGGGGGGAGCCACTTCCACACTCAATGGTGGTCTGCTGTGAACGCTAAGTATAGAGGCAGGCACAGGTTTGGGAAGAAGTCGGTTACCAAAACGCCTGATTGATCGAGGTATGAAATGGTCTAGCTAAAGATATTTAAATTTAGCACTTGTTGGGAGGTAACCCAATGTTTTTCTTTGTTTTGTTTTGTTTTTCGTTTTTCTTTTATTTTCTTTTTGTTTGTTTTTGTTTTTGTTTTTCTTGTTTGGGTTTTGTGTCTGTTTTGGGTTGAGTTGAATGACGAGCAGCCGATGACGAGAATTGTTTTTATTAGAAAATTTGATTACAACTGATTTTGTGAGACGAAACATGTTATGATTATTGTGAGTATTAAGCCTTTGAGAACTTGATCACATGTTTGAAACCTGTGAGACTTGAGCTTTTGACTGTCATATCTTTTTAGTCTTATTTCTTTTCTTCTGAATAGTTTGAAATAGCATGTGTTTCTCCAGAACTTGCTCTGGATCTTTTTTGAGGTTGCATTGATGTACTTAAGAATTGGGAGATGATATTAGGCATTATTTTCTTAGCCTATATAATATCCAAACACTAACCTGTTAATCATTTTTATCCCTTGATGAGCCCGTTTGAGCCTGCATTTTTTCATATGGCCGTGGGTTGGGTTATGTAGTTAGTGTGATATTTGGTTGCTTGAATTGAGGGTTGAGAAAAAGAAAGAAAAGAAAATATATGATGAGAAAGTGATAATCAAAAATATAGTTGTTTACCCATATAAGTTCAAAAAAACGAAAAAAACAAGAAAAGAAAAAGTTGACACTAAGTGTGCGAAAAGAACATAAATGGGTAAGTAACTAGAGCTTAAGATGGGTATATCACTTAGATGAAAATTATGGAGTTCTTAGAGAAAAATGACTTCTTGGTATGGAGAATTGAAATGAATTGTGAAATTTTGGGAATTGTGTCTTATGATACTTATGTTGTTTTTCATTATGGGATTATGAGTCACTTAGCCTAAATACATCCTACCTTACCAAAGAGCCTACATTATAACCTTTAATAAGACCTCTTTGATCTTAGTTCTTGAGCACATATTTGAGCAATGGAGAATTAGACGATTTGCAAGCTTATGATAGATTCCGTGTGTTTTTAAACTTTGAGAGTATACACATCCTCCTTGATACACATGTGTGTTTGAGATTTCTTATATAAATATCCATGTCGTGAGGATTTAAGTTTGAGAAGGCTTGTGCTTATGATGATTTTAATATGTGGAGTTTAACGAAAGATGTTGTGATTTGATTCATTTGATTGAATATTTTATTGCTTATTGCTCTGAGGCTTATTGCTTTTGTCGTTCGACTCATTGCCTATCTTTGGTCGTCTCTCTTTTGTTCTGATTTGTTTGAGGACAAACAAAAGGTTAAGTTTGTGGGAGTTGATAAACCTCATTTTTACCTGATTTATATGGCCATATTTGTTTAGTTTATAATTGATAAGTGATCTGTTGAGCTGTCGTTTTATATATTTATTGTTACCTTGAAAGATATTATGCCGTGTGTATTTCGTGTCATTCTAGCATAGGTTTTGGTGTCAAAAATATAGATCGTGATAAAGAGGAATTCTGGCTCATGACGCTTCGCGACTTACTCTCACGAATTCAACTTTGATATCTAATTGAAAGTGAAAAATTGGAGAAATTCTCGCCAATCCTTTGGGAGACGATTTTACTTACTGTTATCTGTGCAGTTTGGGCATACTGACCGAATGTCAGATTTTGCTTACTGCTATCTGTGCAGTATGGGCATACTGACCGAGTGTCAGATGCGCGATCATAGCATGCGAGAAGGCGGAAAAGCCTCGCAACATTTTCTCGTGAACTTTGGTCACGAGACAAACTCATGAGGCAGCATGGACGCGGCCAGAAGGGTTGATTCGCGACTGTTGCTTGCGATCCAGTCTCGCGAGCCGATGCGTCCTAGGGTTGCATATAGACATGGGCGCAGTCAGAACGTGGGGGAGACCTGAGCTTTTCATAGAACGACAGAACACTCTTTATGCTCTTTGCTTTTATTTTCTGATTCCAGTATAGTTTAGTTTCGCTTTTGTCTTTAGTACTATTTTTCATTCCAGTTTAATATTCGTAGTTTAGTTTACTCAAGTTCAGAAAATATACGGATCCAGAGTTGCTACAATTGTTCATCTTGGATTCCTACGGTTTTATTTAATTCAGTTTATGTTATCTTTATTTATTTATTTCTTTAGTATTATCATTATGAGTAGCTAAATTCCTTATTGATCATAGGGTTTGTATATCTGACTAGATTCATACAATTTATCTGTTGATATTGTTTTGCCGTCCCATTCATGATTTATGATTCTTGGCTTTAATTCTCATGTGTTGGTATCTGGCCAATATTGATGTATGCTAGTTATGTGATTGATTACCTGGCGGAATTAATTGCATAGTCGATATCTTGAATACATAATGCAGTTTTTACCTTGAGACGTGGCGGAGATAGGTGAACTGTAGGAGGTTATCCTTTGTGTGCTTTTGGTAATTAGCTTACTTCTCTTGAGACCCGACAGAGATAGATTGTAGGCTAACCTACTACTATAGGTTGTCCTGGCGGAAACTATAGTTACATTAGTGATCATTCATACGAATGTGGATTAAATTGGTAAACAAATTAATAGGTTGAATTGTGTGAATCTGGTTAGGTTAAGTACATCCCTAATGATCGCCTTCCAGTCCTGTTTTTATTCCTTATTTATATTTTTTAGTCTAGTCTTATAACCATCCCTCTTGATATTTTGTTGCCTGAATAATAACAAAGATTTTGTGTTGATTATTTGTTGTGTTCTCGAGTTGCAGTCCATGTGGATACGATATATATATTATATAGGGGTTGGTTATAGGAAGAACCACTCCTTAAATGAGAAATAAGAACTAATATACACCCTAGATAATGTTAAATCTAATGGTCTAGATTAATCCTATGCATATTAAGCAATCAGATTCAACTGACACATGGCATCATTTTAATGCATGAAGGGTATTCTGGTCATTCCTAATTTCCATCCATCCATCGAAAACCACCAATCACCCTTAATTTTCCTTAATTACCGTAATAAATAGTTTGAACCATCCCCTCACTTACCCACTCTCTTTCCATTTATAATCTTTCAAGTTCTCTACGAATTTTACATAAAAAATAAATTATATCAAATCATCATTTGATATGCTAATATCTCAGCAGTTTTTTCAACATTAACATTGTGAATCTTTTTTTAAGCCTTGTTCGTACGATTAGTATATATATGCATAAATAAGTAGAAAGTTTGCACAAACAACCATATAATAATGCACAAAGGGTGAACACGTGCATAACCTACATGAAGAAGACGATTATATTCAACAAGTATTATTTTATTGGGTGCATACATATATCTTTCATACACATTCGATTCCGTATTCATTATATTATTGTGATATGGAATCCAACAACTCAGCTAACACGTGGAATGAACAATATTATGCATATCGGTAACAATATTATGCATACTAGTAATAATATAATGCATATCATACTCACAATCAAGTAATAATATTATGCATATCATCCACACTATCCAAAAAAAATTAAGCTTCACAATATTATGCATACTCGATAACAATATTATGCACACATATTAACGTGGTATCATGCAATATTATGCTCACATATGTAAATTCTTTGAAACTAATATACAAGTTTATAACAATGACTATATTCTGCAAAGTTGTTCCTATTTTATGCAACGAACCTATGAACTAAACTAGAAATATTTATAAAAACTGGTATAATTAAACATTATGATATAAGAGATGTAATTAAAAACATTAATCGACTGTGAGCCAATAACACTAATTAAAAAACGAATAATTAAAGATTTGATATAGGAGACATAATTAAAAAAAAAGAATAAGTAAATAGAAATTGCTCAAAAATAATAGATAATAGCAAAATTAATATTATAAAACATTAAATGGTGAACAAATCCGATGAATCCATGAAAATGTACAAAGTTTTTATGTGCAAAATTCTTCAATATGTTTCGTCATTTTCATGAAAACAAATCACCTAAATGAAGATGATAATCTTTGCAAATAAAATCCTCCCAAAAATAACTATATAAATCCCATTATTTTAGGGATAGTATTGTTACGTTAATTAAAGTTACTTTAATATCCTTACCACTAAAATCTGGGAAAAACTGTCCAAAAATAAAATAAAATCCTAACCGTTGGATACATCTATGTTTACGTACAAGATTAGTTCTTATTTCTCAAAAATATATGGGTTCTCATTTGATCCATCCCCTATATATATACTTGTTGTTTTACGATCATTTAATTGGTAGGAAATTAAGCGATCAAATTTTGATGCAAAAACAAACTTATACTATGCATCGCATGTATAAATGTGAATCATGAACAAATAATATGCACAAATGTACAAATGATAGGCACAATATGCACAAATGTGAAACATGAACCACTTACTAATTATGCACAACATGAATAAAAGAACAAATAATATGCACAGACTACATGAAATCATGCGCGACATTCGTCACTTAGTTTCAATGGATAGATGAAGATCAATTATGTGATATTTGCAGAAGGAGAGAGAGAGAGAGGGAGAGATATAGTGTGTGTGTGTGAGAGAGAAAGAGAGGGGGGAAATAGGGCAGATGAAGAGATTAACGTCAAATCAGGGGGTAAGGTGGTTTTGATGGTCAGGATTAATATAAAAATTTACATTAATGCCCTTAATTCATTTATATGACTTAAAAATGGTTGAAAATGTTTTAAACTGGTCAAAATCAATTTTGACCATTTCTAAAATATAGTTCATTGGATGTGATGAAATCTAGGGTATAATTAGTTCTTATTTCTCATCTAAGATGTAGTTCCCTCTATAACCAACCCATATATATATAGGATTGAGTTCCCGTAGTACCCGGTCCCTAGATAGTATGTAGTACCCAATCTAGATCACATATTTTGAACACATGGCCGCACCACAAGCTGACATGTGGCAGCTCATTTTCTTTTTTCTTTTTTTTCGCAAGGGAAAAAATAGAAAGAAATCAAATCAGCCTTCTTTTTCTCCTCCTTGGTGGCAGCGGATGATGCTGGAGGCGACGGCATGGCAGCGGCGGTGGGCGGACGGCGACAAAGACCGGGAACAGCGGCGAAGAAGATACACAAACAACAACAAACGATAGATTTTGAAAGAAAGAAAAAAAAATTGAGAACAAAATTGATGAATTTTGAGAAAAAATAGAAGATAAATTTGATAGATGATTGAATAATCGAGAAAGATGATGACTATGGTAGTGGTTCATGGCGAATTCTCAGGTAATCATGGAAAGAGACGACGGAATTGACAGATAAGGATGGATGAGAGATTTGCTGTCGAAAACCATAAAAATGCATTGAACAAAACATGAAACTGCATTGAACAAAACATAAAACTGCATGTTGCCACGAAACACAAACATGCATTTAACAAAGCACGTTCATGCATTGATTAAAATATGTCCATACATTTAACAGAACATGTTCATGCATTTAACAAAACGTAAAAATACATTGTTGGCCAACGGACGCACGAGCGAGCGTCGGAGCTACGCACGAGCACGAGCGCACACTAGGCACGAGCTTCCAACCGCATGCATTATTGTGTTCAACTACATGTATTTTTTGTTCATTTGAATGCATTATTCAGTTCAACTAAATGCATAGTTTTTTTTCACAATCACATAATAAATCAAATTACTTTCTACCCTTACTGTAGCGAAATTAAGCTTAAAAAGTCCGAAAAATCTCAACCATATGATCTATGAGATGAGTGGATGAGATTGAATACTACATATTATCTCAGGCTCGAGTACTATTTGATCCCTCCTATATATATATAATGTCGACTTAACATGAACTTCAGGTTCAACCATAACTGATCATTTGTAAAAAGTTTATCAGCTTCAGCTATCATAACTGACCATTTGTATAAGGTTTATCAGCTTCAACTAGCATACAGAGTTTTATGCACGAAAGTGCATATGACCTTGTTATTTATACTCGCTTGAGTTCTCTTAAATGAACGTTATTTCTCAGTTAAATCACAAATAAGATAATCTGGTCCATAGATCTTGATTGTTGAATGGTTCATATTGATTTTCTCCAAATGAGATGTGTTTTCTTCCAAATAAGATAATGTTTTCTTGATACTATATTTTTTTCATGTATAAAATTATATTTTTTCTATTCTTACGCTTTCTTATGCATAAAATGATATTTTTTATTAATACAATTATGTTGGTTTCTAGTAACATTGAGAGGATTTATAATAGATTCAACTCCCATATATATATATAGAGAGTGTGTGTGTGATATTCAAATAAGAGTCATTTTAATATATATATATATATAGTGAATCAAATGAGAGCTCCAATTTTTTTGAGAACTAAGAACTAATGTAGTCTATCAATTTTTATAATCTGACGGTCAAGATTAATTATAAATCATTTACTATCATCAAATTTTAATGGTAACCGTTTATCCCTATAATCAATGGATTTTATATATTAATTTACAAAAATTGTTTTAATATGCACAATCACTATGATTACATACACAATAACATGAATTATATTAACATTACAATGAATTGAAATGTGATAGTATGCACAAGAATTAATATTACATGAACAACAAATAAATTACACGAACGATGAAAAATAGAATGTGAAAGATCCAAATAGCAAAAATTTAGGGATTTGAATATTTTTATCATTTAATAATTATGAGTCGTCCGATCTTATTCAATCTAATGGTGGTTATAGTTAGCGAGAGAATCATTTTTTAAGTTGAACATGAGATCCAAAAAATAATTAATTCTCTGTGAAAGTTGATGAATCAGCCAAAAAAGATTACTGAATCAAAAAAAATAAAATTTTACATCTCATTAGGTTCAAACCTAAATGAAAATTTTAAATGTTGTAGACATTTAATTCATTTGATCCTTACATTCATCATATATATATGAAGCTATATAAAGTTGGATCTAATGGGAACTCATCTTCTTTGAGAACTTGAGAACTATGTACATATATATAAAGTTGACGAGCAAAATCTATAAAGTTGTGCATATCGAAAATATCCTAAAATTATTGCACAATAAAATAATTTTAGAAATTTTTCGTTGTGCATAATTTTATACCGTTTTATGTATCATTTTTACACATGTTATGCTTAATTCGTAATAAAAATGTAGTTCTCATTGATCAACGCCGTATATTATATATATATATATATATATATATATCAATGCTATTGAGCCAACACTTGATGAATCACGTGAGATATATCCGTACACATACAATCACATGCATATTTATATGCATATTAAAATTAAAGAGGGGTACAATCTTGGTATAATTCATCTATCAGATATAATTTAATAATATGAAATATATACTATCAACTTTCAAATATATCATAGTTTTGTAAAATACGGACACATAAAATGTATCCCATTGAAAATTACTCCCTCCGTCCAATTTAAAGCGTTCATTTTTTTTTAGGCACGAGTATTTAGGAGATAGGTATAAAGTAATTAAAGTGATAAAAAGTGGATATGATCCATACTTTTTGAAGGGATAATTACTTCCTAAAATGAAATAGGATATTTATAATGAGATAACCAAAAAAAGAAAGTAAGACATTTTAAATGGGACAAGGAAATACAATATTAATTATAGATTGGCAATTAATATGTGTTGATTGAGATTCATGAGTCATGGCAGTCGACATAACGAAAATGAATTCAAGCACGTACAATATATACCCCATTTCTGAACCTTTTTCTGGGCTCATCGAGTACAATGTTTTGTGAGCTTATTTTTACTTCTGTAACCATGTGTGTTTATTTTTCTCTTTTTATTTAAAAGAAGAAGAGATGGTTCTCCTAAAGGACATATGTAACAGCCCCTAAATCCTAAGTTCGATTTAGCAGGGATTATTACTCTAAACAGAAATGAATAAACATAAAGACTATTTATCAATAAACTGTGATACATAAATCAAGTATGTTTTTGGACTTTACTACATAACTTATGTTCTTGCAGCGGAAAACATGTGATATGTACATATGACGATGTACAATCAAGGTATAACTTTCAGCGACAACCTTCCTATTGCTCAACACTGCTCCATCGCATCACCAGCTCAATCTGCACATTTAAAAACAAATATGCAGGGCTGAGTACAAATAATGCACTCAGTGGACTTATGCCAAAAACATTTTATCATCTTTTAATTACTCTGCCCCATCATGGTAAGACACAAGAGTTTTGATTAAAAAGGCCTTGAGCTTACTAAACTTTTTCATCATTTTTATAAACATTCGTCTGCGCAGACATTTTCCTTGTATGTATGATCCATATCCCTTCATTTCATCATAACATTAACATTTACGCCGTAGAAGGAGGCCTCCCTCTACGTCGCTGTGACCGGCCGTGAATTGTCCTTACAGCACACAGTCACCGTTTGGTGTACACGTTAATCCTAGCCAGGTATAAGCCTTCCGGCATAGGATCCGAATTCGATTTCATTCATAAGTTGGGAGCGACCCAACAATATTCATCATTCATTCATTCATGGATAGGATACATACATAAAACATAAATATTTTGGGCAGGTAATTTCATCATCATTTCATAATCATTTCTCAAAAGAGAGCATCATAAATAATTACTTTTCTTTTCAAAGAAAGCATCATAAATAGAGCATTTTATCCTTGAGGATAAGAAAAGAAGCCCACCTGGTACGTAAGCTTTCTTAATTTGTTTTCTTTCTACGCCATCAACGCATCCGCGTCTCACCTTTACGTAAAAACGATTTTCAGTACGTCGGTCACGTTTTTTGAGATTTTCAAAGTTTAGAACAAACTTTGATAACTTATACTAATATCATTTGAATTCCTAAACGAATTTAATACGCCGTTCAATCGCGTATCTTAACTAAACATTTCTCGTACTTCGAGATATGTTCAACTATTTCATTTTAACCTTTTAGGTTAAACGTTCAACGTATTTACACGTTTTTCGATACAAGGATTTCAATTATGAAATCTTTTCTCATCAATGAGATTTCCTTATATAATTAATACGTTTTACACGTATTAGCGTATTTATCGAACGTATTTCATACGTCAATTTCAAAAGTCAACATTTTGACTTTTCTTATTAAATTCTTTAATAATTCTTATTTTTAATATCTAATTTCCATATAAATCGATTTTCAATCGATTTCTTTTCATAAAACCCTAACTCTCGATTTTTCACGCAAATCGATAAACTTCATTAATATTTTTCTTAAATATTAATTAACTTATTCATTAAACATTATTTTTCATTTCTAACGTTATTTAATATAACGTTTCGCCATAAACATAGTATTCTATGTTTATAATATTCCATAAATTCTTAATATGTCTAAAATAATTTCTAGACATATAATGCATTATTTTTCTTGATATTAAGGATTTAAAATCCTTAATATATTTAATCAAGCTCACGGTTTTAAGCTTTTGATTTTCAATCTTTTTCCAAAAATTCTTCTAAATTCATATAGTGTACTATTTTATCATAGTATCACTAATATGAATTAACATTAACTATAGAAAAGTTTGAACACCATTTTCCTACACTTAGAGGCTCTCGAATTTTACTCCAAAAATTCCAAACATTTTCCTAAAATTCTAATTAAATTATACAAGGCCCCAACATTAATCTATAACATGATTATAACATATAGTCCAACATTTTCAATTTCTACCTCAAGGAATTATTGATCAAGGTTCACGGTTTCCATCAAACTATTACTAAACATTTTTATAAAATTTCTACAATTTTACACTATACTTAAATAATATCATGTAACACTAATACACCATAATATTCATCAAGATCAACTATATCATCAATATGTCAACCTATGAAGCTCACGGCTTCTTTGAGAAAATGGAGCAACCATTTTCAAAAATACCTAGTAAATTCACATAGTTCATAACTAAGGTCCTAGATCAACATTATGCTATAACATTTCTTTAATCAAAATTGTACATCAACTTACAATTCTTACTCATTTTCGGCAATTTACAATTTAATAGCATAGGATTTTAAAAAAATTCTCAACAAATCACTATGAACTCCTTAGCTAATATATAACATAATTCCATCATCAAATTGATCAAGAAATTATCGATCATCATCATAAAATTTTCAAAGCATGCTTAATTTAATTAAAACATGATACATGCTTATAGTTCATCCTATTACACATTATTAATGAACAACATCATCTTCTAGCATACTTTCTTAATTAAGAACACATGCTTGAAATTTTAATCTAACCATTAGAAATTTAAAATTCTAACGTATAATCGAAGCTCGTTAAAAGCCTAACCTTTTAATCGGCTTGGATTATTTGTGCAAGGATTTTTATATCAAGGGATTTGGTGATTGAAGATGATGAACATTCAAGTCATTTTCCTCTATTTGCTCTCGGTTCTTTTGGTTTGAGAGGAGTAAATGAGTTGATTTACTTTGTTAATAATTTTAAGTACATAAAGCAAATGAATTTAAGGCTATAATTTTCCTACAAATGCTCACGTCTCTCTCTCATTCTCGGTTGTCTCACAATTGTTACAACAATTGGAAGCCTTTCAATAAAGCTTGGTGACTCACAATTCATTACATCACCAATACTTACTATGGCATAAAGTTTTCTTGGTTAAAACAATTCAATTCATTGCTTTGGAACACGATGAGCAATCATTACTCATGCACACACAAGGAAGACTAATTTTCTTCTATGACTCACCATGCCCTATGTCATGGAGTAAGTATCTCTTACATACATTTCTTGAACAAATCAATGAAATATCTATTTGTTTGGGAGTGTATAGCCGTCGGTCATATGGCTTGAGCAAAGAGGAATGATTTAATTCTTTTGTCTTAATACTTGGTAGTAACTATACACTCTATCCCAAATATATTATACATCATCAAATAGAGTTGTAACCAAGCTTCTTTCTTCATTTGAGAACCAATATACACGGCTATTCACTCATCACACACATCACTTGATTTTTACTTGGTTAATGTGTACAATATATCACACTTGCATGATTTAATTCATCTTATAACCATATATATCACAAAATGGCGTGAATATGTGCACACTAAATAGCTCACGGCTATTTTCATTCCTTATGTGCTAATATTTGATTTTTCATGCTAATTATAGATATATATCATAATATATATTTTAGATGATAATTTATATCATATGAAAAATAATTAGTATCATTTCATGTGTGAAAACCCTAATTTTGAATTAGGGTTTTCAAAATTCTAAACTTGTACAATAATTAATCCTTAATGTTCTAGCATTATCTTAATGCTAAATAATACTCTAATTACATATAATAATCATAGGAATTTAAATATTATAATTCCTTGATCATTAAACTCATTTTCTATTCATCTCTAAACGTTAACGTTTGAAACGTCTCAAAACGTTCATTATCGACTCATCTCAAAATGGTCGTAATAAAGTCGTAATTACTTTATTAAATTATTCCATTAAAAATGGAATTTAACTCTAAGCTTCGTTACTTCGAAAATTTTATGAAATTTTAACTATCGATAGTCGATCGACGTTAAAATACTCTCACCGAAATACTTTATATAATTTTATTCCTTAATTCACAATCCTTAGTGAATATAAAATAGGAATTCATTACCTCATAATTAATCGAAATCATTATTCGAATAATTACTAGTTCATTTATTTCGGTGAAATCCTAATTTACGAATTTTAAATATCGTAATTAGGCATTTAATTCTCCGGGATATTACATTCTACCCCCCTTAAAAGAAATTTCGTCCCGAAATTTGCATTCCTCACAAAGTAAGGGGTATCTTTGTATCATAACATCTTAAATTTTCCACGTGATTTTCTTTTGTCCGTGGTTTCTCCATTGGACTTTCATTAAAGACCCAAACTTGATTCTTTAATCGTTGAATCGTACGATCAAGATAGTCATAGATTTTCATCACAACTCATCTGAGTTAAAGATCACGTCATTACGGTGGATCACATAATTTGGGTCACTTTTCGTATTTCCTTAATTGTGACACGTGGAAAACATTACGTACATTCCCCAATTTGGTGGAAGTACCAATCTATAGGCTACTGGGCCTATCATTACTAGGATCTCGTAATGTCCTATAAAACATGATCTCAACATTCTTGTATCTGAACTTTATAATTTCCCTCGATGGAGAAATCTTAAGAAACTTTATTTCGCATTTAAAAATGCGATTCGGATCTCATCGTATCGTAAAACTTTTATACTGCGGGTCTCTCTCATTCTTTGCCTCATTTGGCAGATATCTTAATCATTTCATTTACGTTGTCGGGACCTTATACTTTCTCTCACCTACTTTATTTCATTAAAGTGGTGGTTGATACTTCTTTCCACATAATGCTTCATAAGCTATATTGATCGTTGCTTGACAGCTATGGTCGTACGTAAACTTAACAAGTGGTACAATACGTTCCCACTTGTACCTTGATTTAACATTAATGTTCTATCTTAAGCTTAAACGTCCACATTGTCCTTTTTAACTGTCCATCTATCTGTGAGTGGACTTTTATGTTAAGGTTCAATCTCGTGTCTAACTCCTTTTAGTGAGTTAGTTCAAAATCTAGAGGTAAACTTGGAGTCTCTATCTGAAGCGATAGGTTTTAAGTATCCTCTGTAAATATACGATTTCCTTTATGTACGACTAAGCTAACTTATCGGATCTATGAGTCATCTGAATAGGCAGAGATGAACATATTTGGTGAGTCAATCCACTACTACCCATATAGTAGTGCGACTTCTTTATGACTTTGGCAAAACCCATCATAAAATCCATTTCTATGTCATTCCATTTTCATTCGTGTATCTTTAGAGATTATAACCTCTTATAAGGTCATTGATACAATGCCTTCACTTGTTGATAACCGAGACACTGTTCGATAGTATGGTTATATCTCATTTTATTCCTTACTATCTAACTTTTCTCGTAAATCATAATATCTCTTAATGCTGCCTGGTTGGGCGGTATGAGAAGGGTCATGAACTTCATTCATGATTTCATTTCTAAGCTTATTATTGCTTGAAATATATATATATAACCCTTCCTTAGACAATATGAAATTGTCCAGCGCTTCTTAAAAATCCTTCAGCCCTTCATTCCTTGTCTTAATTCGTATTCTATTCCCATTTTCATCCTTTCTCGTTAGTCATATGTCACCTTGGGTGTGAGAATACAACTTACGTTCGTCCCTGATTGCCCAACTATTTCTGTTCTCATTTTCTTAAACTCTCCAATGAGTTTTCCTTTTTTATAAGGACATACCATAATTTAGACTGAATCTTTATAACTTAGGGCATTAGATTCTACATTAACCTTCCGTAGGTGATATTTATATCACAATTGTAATCTTTTACTGATTCGGGCCATCTTTTCTATCCCGTATCCAAGTCTCTTTGCTCGAAGAATTAATTCAAACTTTTGTAATCTGTGAAGGATTTTTAACTTATTGTCATAGGAGTGATGTCTCAAAGACTTTAATACTTATACCCTTGTTACTATATCAAGTCGTGAGTTGGGAATTTCTATTCGTGTGGATTAAGTCATCGTGATGCGTAAGCCATTATATTTCTCATATTAATACATAGCTTTTCTTTTATTAATCCATGTAAATTTGATTCCTTTTTGGGGTAGCTATGTTATTGGCCTTGCTACTTTTAGAGAGTTCTCAATGGATCTCTGATAGTAGTCAATTAATCTTAAGAAATTCCTGATCTCATTTTAGGTCATTGATGACTTTTATTCTTACATTGCTTTATCCTTAGCCAGATCTACTTTGATTCCTTCTAAAGACACTATGTGCCTGAGGAATATTTCTTTAAGCCGAAATTCACAATACTGTTCTTGGCAAAATTTGCCTGGCTCTTAAAAGTCGTAAGACAGTCCTTCGACGTTCCTTACGTTCTTTCTCATTCTTCGTATCGATAAGAACATTATTCATAAGGATTAAGACAAAATTGTCTAAGTACGTGTGGAACACTCGATTTTTGAGGTTCATGATCAGGGCTGGTGCATTTGTTAGTCCGAATGGCTTAACTATTACCTCATAGTGACCATATCTTATTCGGAACAATTCGTTGTCGTATCTCGGATACTGTTCTTCAAAAACCATATAATATCTTTCATCAAAATGCCTCAGTGAGGACTTTTCATACATTAATTATGAGGGTCGGTCTATCGAGCCGACGGATTACATGGCATCTAGTTCTTTTTACATTCAAAATTTTGACACCATTTTAACATATTCACAAGTACTCCACACTACGTTTATTTTACATATTCTAACCACACCATTTTCAACATAAACCATTATCTACATATAAGTCTCATATCATCATGAGATTCTACGTCTCTGAGTGGCCTTCATCGGAATCGTACTCCTCACTTGGAAATTTGCCTTTCTCCTGGTACGTTCCTGCCTCATACCCCCGATGATCTATTCCCTTTAGAGAGCCAGGGGTCAAGCTGCTCCCCGTTTCTTCTTCAGCACTAGAATTTTGCGTTGCTTTTATCAGAAAGTATGGTTGGGTTGGTAGTGGTAATTCTTCTAATCCGCGAGGGCGGTAAGATCCTGTCCTTTTGCCATTCTCATCCCTTTCAGGTATAATCCGCGGCACAGGACGTGGGACGGCGTTTGGAACATCAGGGTACAACCATTCCTTTGTACCATACTGGGTAACTTGCCGGGGACCAGGACAAGTGCTAGTAGGTGCAGTTCCATACGCATAATATGTATGCTTGAGTCGGTCGACAAATCCTGGTAGGTCTGCCCAGGTCTTGGAGTTTTCTACATGCAGAAGATATTCTCTTGACATTTCTTTCGCAAACTTTTGCCATTCCGTTGGAAAACGACGAATAAGCCTTGGATAACATCCTCATCCGTAACCCCATAGTTACGAGCATCCCTCCAAAGGTGTAGAAATTCCTCCAAAAAAAACTGTCCTAAATCCATGCCCAGTTTATAGTAAAAGAGCCGATATGCCTGTGTGAGTTCTAAGCTTGTAGGCCTTGTGGTTATCTTCTTACTCGTATTACTTCCTCTTCCTGCCATCTGTAAACAGATATTTCTAGATAAGTCAGACTTAAATCAAAGCTATAGGGAAAATTTTAAACAAGAAAGATCTCTTAAAGAATTAAACACTTTAAGACATATATAACTTGCAAATAACTTACGACACGACTCACGACACTTATCTTATTACTCATTTTACGTTTTACACCTTCATCGTATATCGCTCTAAATTTATTTGCATAAGCAAATAGTGGGTACTAATATCCTGTCGCGTAAAATCTCTAACGACGAGACTAGGCCTAGGTCACTGATCACGTGAATGACTTCCATTTCCGGAACTTCTTGTTTCTAGAATTATATATACGTTCCATATAGATATAATGATCCAAATCATTGGATAGAACCTTAGGCGATTCTAGGTTCAATTCTAAGCCTTACTATACTTGCGACGGCCATAATTCTCGTATAGGTGAAGAAATTTTTATTTCTTGATTCGGTTATCCCGAATTGGGTTCTATCGTGTCTACACATACTTGTGCGATGTTAGAACATGAAGCACTTATATCGAACAAACTATTATAGGTAAAAAAATATTATAGGTATTCCGAGAAATCTTTCTCATACCTATCAGGCCTTCTTGGTTTTTTTTTTGTTCGTTCAGTTTTCGGTGTGAAGTATAGACTTTGGTCTATGGTGTTCCCGTCTATTCAAGTAAACATCTATTTCGTATGTCATTGTCCTTTCCATTGGGACATTATGTTCCCTTTCTATAGTCTTCTATCACCTCGTTTACAGTACCCTTTTCGGGTATCAGTACCGTTATGCTTTTACCAATAGCATTTTGTGGTTAGGTCTACATCAAACTATCTGTTTAATATTGGTATTTCGATAATTAAATCTTATCGTAGAGAATCGTCATGTCTCTATCACTATCATTCATTCCTAATCCAGTATGAATGATTCAGTTTCCTTTTTCTCTTTATCGATCTTAGGAATATATTTCTCATATATCCTTAATTTAAACTCTTTTCAAGGGAAATCCTTATTTATCGAAGTCATATTTCTCTGAAGCTTATATTATGTCGTGGGCTATCTTATAATTGTATAGCTCACAGTTTCTTCAGTTATTCCTGACTTTTGTCCTTTTTCTTGAACATGGTCTCTGAAAGTGATATTACTTTCGTTATAATTCGGTTCTCACATTCAGGGTTAGAACCGTCATTATTGTCATATGGCTTGGTAAGGTAGTACATTCGTACACCATAACTTAAATTCCAAACATCTCATTTCCATGTCTTGGCTTTGGAGATATTTTCTCCATACTTGATTTACATACTAGGGCTATCCTAGTCGTTCACACAATCTCAAGGATTATGATTCCTCAATCTCATTATCGTCTGTTTGACCAAGTTTCAATTACTTGGAATTGATTATGCTCAAGCATAATCTCATTGATTGAGGTATAAGGCGAGAGATCTATTTTCTGAGATGCTATCATTTCTATATATATATATATTCCTTGAAAAGAATATCTTGCATGCATCTTCATTCTTTTAAACATGTCCAACCTACTAACGAGGGTTTAGGGATAAACAACTATCTTAAAGATAAGTTGTAATCTCTCTCTCGTTATGACATAGTAAGGGAAATTCATATCCCAAAGATATTATATACTTTTCTTTACTTTTACTCTTGCATTCAATGCTAAAGAGTATCTTGTTCATCACTTTATTATCATAACAGTCATATGAAGGTATAACTTCACTGTTATCAATCTTTGTAAACCCCATCAAGGGTCATCACATCCATGTGTATCTTAGGGAAAATATCTCGTCTCATCGAGATTTTCTTTACATCATAATTTCTTGATGTTTGTCACTTTACTGATCTGAATTTTTAGGTGACTGAAATAAGTCAACTTCTATCATGCCTGATGTTTATTGCTTTACTAATTCGCACTTAAATGATAAGGTAAGTCAACATTCATCATACTTGATGATTTCAAGAATCGAGGAGAATTTATCACGATTACTTACAAGAGGTACTGCCTCACAAATCAAATTAACATCTTTTAATGATTGAATCGATATGCTCTTTGGACTGAATAATTGGGATCTAGGGTCCGAAGACCAGAATGACGACTACTGAGATTTCTTTGGTCATATGGGCTGGCCAGACCCGTCACAATTATATTCTCAGTCACACGAGGCTTGGTTTCAAAGGATACTTTATAAGATTTCTGGTTGTAAATTTTCTTCAGAAGAAGTGAGAAATTAAAATGATTTCTCAATTGGGACTAGGTCATAGAGTTAAACTTAATGACAGAAATTGGGTAATGAATATAATTTGAAACCTTATATACTCGTAATAGGTCATCAAAAAAGGTTCTCATGTACGTCATGGCTCTACTTTTATTACTGGAAATCTTACCTTCTAGCACATTCTAAGACTCTTATCATACTATAAGGTTCTGGTTCTATATAACCCAAAAACTAACTTTCAACAGACTCTCATGAATTCTGGAGAAGGAAATAGCGGTTCAGTCCTTCATAACAAATGAATTTCAGTGTGTTAGGAGTACGCAGGCGAAAACCGTGCATAAATCGGAGTTCACACGAAGGAGAACGGGTCAAAACAAAATCACTGCGCAGTGCAGGAAAATTCGCGCGCTCGCGCCGAGATTGTTGGCGATGCCAACACCGAAGTCGTGCATGCCGTTGCCGAATGCCGAGGTAGTACAGGCTACCAAGGTCGACGATGCCAAAATCGATGTTAAAAAATTTCCAAAGTCAAAGTCGACAGTCGCACATGCCGAAGTAGAAGTCAAGGTCGCACATGTCGAGGTCGAAGTCAAGTCGCACATGCCGAAGTCGTATTCGAGTCGCACATGCGAAGTCATAATTGTGTCGCACATGCCGAAGTCGAAGTCGAGTCGCACCTGCCGAAGTCGTAATCGAGTCGCACATGCCGAAGTCGAAGTCAAGTCGCACATGCCGAAGTCGAGGTCGAGGTCGATCATTTTCACAATCATCTTTTGCCTTCCAAGCTCGAGTCTAACTTTACTTTCGTTCTTCATGTCGTTCTTTTGTTCTTGTAAGGGAATGAAGTTCGTACTTCTATGTTCTTTTGCAATACGTGATCATGCTTCTTACATCGTCTATGTTCTTCTTGAGATGACATATCATTTGTCATAATCAATCTCGAGATTTGAAACTAAAGTTTCAAATAATAAAAACATAATTCATTCATACATGCACATTTCTTTGAATTTCGAAGAATTCATCATTCCAACTTTGGCCATTTACGTTCATTTCAAGCATATTCATTCATTATACATAATCTTGAAACTTGAATGAATTTGGTTATGAAAACTTGAAAGTTTCATTCAATTTCATAACATGCTTATCGAATGCATGTATTACTTGAATTTTGAAAATTCAACATTTCATTATTGGCACTTTATGCCCATTATCAATCATAGGCATTCATTCTTAACTTTGATCACTTTACATAACTTTCATTTTCAACATTATTCGTAACTTCCATTTCATATCATTCATCTTTCACATCTTTCATTCCTTTTGAAAAAAAATCATCTCGATCCTTTTTCTCCTCCAACTTTTCATTTCGAAATTTTGAAAAAGAAGCATTTACCTCATTTCGGTTGAGCTTGATGTGATGGAGTGTTGAGCATTGTCGGCTGACCTTTAGAAGTCTAGTGACTCAATCTAAACTTAACCTCAAAGAAAATTTTGGGTTCAAAGAGCGAACCGCTCTGATACCACTCTGTAACAGCCCCTAAATCCTAAGTTCGATTTAGCAGGGATTATTACTCTAAACAGAAATGAATAAACATAAAGACTATTTATCAATAAACTGTGATACATAAATCAAGTATGTTTTTGGACTTTACTACATAACTTATGTTCTTGCAGCGGAAAACATGTGATATGTACATATGACGATGTACAATCAAGGTATAACTTTCAGCGACAACCTTCCTATTGCTCAACACTGCTCCATCGCATCACCAGCTCAATCTGCACATTTAAAAACAAATATGCAGGGCTGAGTACAAATAATGCACTCAGTGGACTTATGCCAAAACATTTTATCATCTTTTAATTACTCGCCCCATCATGGTAAGACACAAGGGTTTTGATTAAAAGGCCTGAGCTTACTAAACTTTTCATCATTTTCATAAACATTAAATCTGCAAGCAGATATTTTCCTTGTATGTATGATCCATATCCCTTCATTTCATCATAACATTAACATTTACGCCGTAGAAGGAGGCCTCCCTCTACGTCGCTGTGACCGGCCGTGAATTGTCCTTACAGCACACAGTCACCGTTTGGTGTACACGTTAATCCTAGCCAGGTATAAGCCTTCCGGCATAGGATCCGAATTCGACTTCATTCATAAGTTGGGAGAGACCCAACAATATTCATCATTCATTCATTCATGGATAGGATACATACATAAAACATAAATATTTTGGGCAGGTAATTTCATCATCATTTCATAATCATTTCTCAAAAGAGAGCATCATAAATAATTACTTTTCTTTTCAAAGAAAGCATCATAAATAGAGCATTTTATCCTTGAGGATAAGAAAAGAAGCCCACCTGGTACGTAAGCTTTCTTAATTTGTTTTCTTTCTACGCCATCAACGCATCCGCGTCTCACCTTTACGTAAAAACGATTTTCAGTACGTCGGTCACGTTTTTCGAGATTTTCAAAGTTTAGAACAAACTTTGATAACTTATACTAATATCATTTGAATTCCTAAACGAATTTAATACGCCGTTCAATCGCGTATCTTAACTAAACATTTCTCGTACTTCGAGATATGTTCAACTATTTCATTTTAACCTTTTAGGTTAAACGTTCAACGTATTTACACGTTTTTCGATACAAGGATTTCAATTATGAAATCTTTTCTCACCAATGAGATTTCCTTATATAATTAATCGTTTTACGTATTAGCGTATTTATCGAGCGTATTTCATACGTCGATTTCAAAAGTCAACATTTTGACTTTTCTTATTAAATTCTTTAATAATTCTTATTTTTAATATCTAATTTCCATATAAATTGATTTTCAATCGATTTCTTTCATAAAACCCTAACTCTCGATTTTCACGCAAATCGATAAACTTCATTAATATTTTCTTAAATATTAATTAACTTATTCATTAAACATTATTTTTCATTTCTAACGTTATTTAATATAACGTTTCGCCATAAACATAGTATTCTATGTTTATAATATTCCATAAATTCTTAATATGTCTAAAATAATTTCTAGACATATAATGCATTATTTTTCTTGATATTAAGGATTTAAAATCCTTAATATATTTAATCAAGCTCACGGTTTTAAGCTTTTGATTTTCAATCTTTTCCAAAATTCTTCTAAATTCATATAGTGTACTATTTTATCATAGTATCACTAATATGAATTAACATTAACTATAGAAAAATTTGAACACCATTTTCCTACACTTAGAGGCTCTCTAATTTTACTCCAAAATTCCAAACATTTTCCTAAAATTCTAATTAAATTATCAAGGCCCCAACATTAATCTATAACATGATTATAACATATAGTCCAACATTTTCAATTTCTACCTCAAGGAATTATTGATCAAGGTTCACGGTTTCCATCAAACTATTACTAAACATTTTATAAAATTTCTACAATTTTACACTATACTTAAATAATATCATGTAACACTAATACACCATAATATTCATCAAGATCAACTATATCATCAATATGTCAACCTATGAAGCTCACGGCTTCTTTGAGAAAATGGAGCAACCATTTTCAAAAATACCTAGTAAATTCACATAGTTCATAACTAAGGTCCTAGATCAACATTATGCTATAACATTTCTTTAATCAAAATTGTACATCAACTTACAATTCTTACTCATTTTCGGCCATTTACAATTTAATAGCATAGGATTTTAAAAAAATTCTCAACAAATCACTATGAACTCCTTAGCTAATATATAACATAATTCCATCATCAAATTGATCAAGAAATTATCGATCATCATCATAAAATTTTCAAAGCATGCTTAATTTAATTAAAACATGATACATGCTTATAGTTCATCATATTACACATTATTAATGAACAACATCATCTTCTAGCATACTTTCTTACTTAAGAACACATGCTTGAAATTTTAATCTAACCATTAGAAATTTAAAATTCTAACGTATAATCGAAGCTCGTTAAAAGCCTAACCTTTTAATCGGCTTGGATTATTTGTGCAAGGATTTTTATATCAAGGGATTTGGTGATTGAAGATGATGAACACTCAAGTCATTTTCCTCTATTTGCTCTCGGTTCTTTTGGTTTGAGAGGAGTAAATGAGTTGATTTACTTTGTTAATAATTTTAAGTACATAAAGCAAATGAATTTAAGGCTATAATTTTCCTACAAATGCTCACGTCTCTCTCTCATTCTCGGTTGTCTCACAATTGTTACAACAATTGGAAGCCTTTCAATAAAGCTTGGTGACTCACAATTCATTACATCACCAATACTTACTATGGCATAAAGTTTTCTTGGTTAAAACAATTCAATTCATTGCTTTGGAACACGATGAGCCGTCGACTACTCATGCACACACAAGGAAGACTAATTTTCTTCTATGACTCACCATGCCCTATGTCATGGAGTAAGTATCTCTTACATACATTTCTTGAACAAATCAATGAAATATCTATTTGTTTGGGAGTGTATAGCCGTCGGTCATATGGCTTGAGCAAAGAGGAATGATTTAATTCTTTTGTCTTAATACTTGGTAGTAACTATACACTCTATCCCAAATATATTATACATCATCAAATAGAGTTGTAACCAAGCTTCTTTCTTCATTTGAGAACCAATATACACGGCTATTCACTCATCACACACATCACTTGATTTTTACTTGGTTAATGTGTACAATATATCACACTTGCATGATTTAATTCATCTTATAACCATATATATCACAAAATGGCGTGAATATGTGCACACTAAATAGCTCACGGCTATTTTCATTCCTTATGTGCTAATATTTGATTTTTCATGCTAATTATAGATATATATCATAATATATATTTTAGATGATAATTTATATCATATGAAAAATAATTAGTATCATTTCATGTGTGAAAACCCTAATTTTCGAATTAGGGTTTTCGAAAATTCTAAACTTGTACAATAATTAATCCTTAATGTTCTAGCATTATCTTAATGCTAAATAATACTCTAATTACATATAATAATCATAGGAATTTAAATATTATAATTCCTTGATCATTAAACTCATTTTTCTATTCATCTCTAAACGTTAACGTTTGAAACGTCTCAAAACGTTCATTATCGACTCATCTCAAAATGGTCGTAATAAAGTCGTAATTACTTTATTAAATTATTCCATTAAAAATGGAATTTAACTCTAAGCTTCGTTACTTCGAAAATTTTATGAAATTTTAACTATCGATAGTCAATCGACGTTAAAATACTACTGCCGAAATACTTTATATAATTTTATTCCTTAATTCACAATCCTTAGTGAATATAAAATAGGAATTCATTACCTCATAATTAATCGAAATCATTATTCGAATAATTACTAATTCATTTATTTCGGTGAAATCCTAATTTACGAATTTTAAATATCGTAATTAGGCATTTAATTCTCCGGGATATTACAACATAAACCATCGTCACTAACGTATGGGTAGGCTTATTTTACAATATTAAAATGAATAAATTATTTGTTGAGAAAGAACTTGAGTTTGTGGGCTCGTAACAATTAGGCGACAAAATTTCTTTTGGAACACCAGTGTCCTAAACCTCCCATATATTATAAGGGAGAGATATTGAGTTCAACCTCTGCGCCTTCTCCTCCTCCTCCTAATAATAATAATAATAATAATAATAATACAAGAGATCATTTTCAATTATTTCCGAAAACAATATATAATTAACCTCCTCAATATAAAAGATACTTCTATTCTCCCAACCAAAAATCTACATTTAATTGACGGGGTGATTGATATTAATACCATTCAAACCGCACCGTCAATTTAATTTGAACAAATAAAGCAGTTTATATAATTTAATTTGACAAAATAAAAAATTTTGTCTAAATAAATTGTTTCTTCAATTTAATCTGACCATAAAATGAGATGTTTTATATAACTTTTGTAAACAAGATTTGAATTTCACATTGATTTTTCATGAGATTTCACCAATTGACATTTAAATAAAATGATAAAATTTGAATCCCACGTAAATTTTGCATGAATGAGACTTCACAAATTCAATTTTTTAAAAAAAAATACTTGAATCTCATATTGATTTTTCATGAGACTTCACAAAATCAAAACCTAAATAAAAAAAATATTTGAATTTCACAATGATTCTTCATCTACTTCACAAATTTGAAAACTTATATAAAATGATTGATTTTCATCCAACCTAAAATCCACATTAAATTAGCGAAGTGATTGGAATTAATTCGAATTCCATAGCCAATTTAATTTAACAAGAAAATTACTTTTAATATATGACCTCTATTAGGTATTATTATAGGGGTTTGGAATGAAAAGAGATACTCCCTTCATCCATGAAATTTGTTCTTTGATTTTGGAGGGTACAGATTTTAATAAATAGAATTAGTGTAAAATGAATGGAGAAAGAGATGCACATTGTAAGATATATTATGTGAATGGAAAAGGTGGATCATGTATAGTTTTTTATAAATAAGTGAGTTGATTGTGGATAAAAATTATGAAATTTATATGGGAGGGACATGTCCACAAAAGAAAAGTGTATGTTTTTATGGACGGACCAACGGAATTAAGTGAACATTTTTCAAGGATGGAAGAAGTAATATTTTATTTCTAATTTTCTAAATTCTTCTTAATTCCAAACTCACATTTATTTTTTATGATAATTCGTCAATTGAAAACCTAAATAAAACGATACTTAAAATCATACATCGACATTTCATGACACTTCATCAATTGAAATTCTAAACCGAATGATATTTTTGTACATATTTTAAAATAAATATTGAATCTCATATTGAGTCTTCATGAGAATTCACTAATTCAAAGCCTAAATAAATAATATAACTCGAATCTCACATCGATTTTTCATGATATTTTACCAATTCAAAACCTAAATAAAAATGTATATTTGTACAATTTTTTAACAAATTTCAATCTCACGTCGATTTTTTATTGACTTCATCAACTGAAAATATAAATAAAATGATACAATTTGAATTGCAAATTATTATAATAAGATTTTCACCAATTGAAAACATGTTAAAAGATATACTTTGTACAATTCATTTTTAAATCATAGTCTTGAAAGTTAGTTGGTATTACTATATAGGTTTGAGACGAGAACATATAATTGGGGTAGTATCAACCACTCTTAGGAAATTAGGCTGGACATGATAATTACTAAGGTATCATATGAATAGAGTGATAAGAGAAACTAAGTTATACTATTTATTATTGATGTTTACTCTTTAATTATTGATTTTATTTAGATAGATAATAAATTATTGTAATAACTGATGGTCTCTGGTGAAACGTACTAGTGTATGGGGGAAAGAATACACCAATATGGGGGGAAGAATACACCAGTATGGGGAGGAGAATACATTAGTTAAATAAATTTTATTTTTTTAGAAGATTGATAGCTCTTGTGGCAAGAGTGTTATGTGATGTCGATTCGATCAAGATTTGGTAAGTTCATAGAGAGTCTTATTCAAAGTGATATTAGTTAACTAACCTCTTGATCTTGAGACAGTGGTCGATGGATCGATAACTGTTGTGTTTTTGGAATATGGTGTTTACGTTTTTACCTTTACTGAAAACTCAAATTGGCTTAAAACACTTAGTCGAATATTGGCTTAGTCAGTTTTCAGTTTTATCTCTTTAGTATCAAACTGATACTGATAAAGTGTTCAAAACAATATTGTGATGTTATGTGCCGGTGATGCCAGTTCAATAATATGTAATGTAGATACGATACTGAAAGTAAATAATTGAAATTAAACAACACTTGATTTTTATGTGGTTAGGGGATATCGGCTCCTACATCCACGGACTGATTGTTTAGTAAATTCACTAAATAGGATTTGATCTTGTTTACGGGTACAAGATATAAATCTAGATACTGATTTAACATTTATGTATCCCACCGAACTAGTCGTCCTTCTATGCTTACTAGTGCTAGGAAACCTTTGACTGCTTACGGATGCAGTCGATCTATCCTCTTGCTTATAGGTGCAAGATAATCAACTTTCAGCAACTAACACTTCGTTACATACTTACCCAAACTTCTACTTAAACTGGAGAATTTTTACTAGAGGGATCTTCCAACAAAAATTGAGTTGTCATAGGGACAAACTCAGTATGTTTAGGCTCGAGATATACAAGAAAGATATCATAGACTTAAAGGAATGTATGCTGAAACATTGAGCTGATAGATATATATAAGCTCTTAAGATTTATTGATAACATTGTAAATCAATTTCTTCAAAATCGTTAGGTATAAGTTCTTGAGCTTTGAGCTTTGAACGCATGAGAATATTCAAATGCGCAATATTTCAGTTACCGTTAAAGGTTGGATTCTGTGTATATTTATAGATGGAATGATGAATAGTGTCATTGGAGGAATCACCAATCACATCCATTCTATTTGTCTGGTGAATTCTTCTCGTTTGAATCCTTGTACATCACTGCTAGGGTCTGCATCATCGTACATTGTAGCTTTGTAACTTTGAAACTATGATCTAACATGTCAGGATCTTCTGCAGATACGCTACGACACGTGATGAGTCAAACACTCAAGGCTTAAATATCTTCATATTTTTTCAGTTGAGTTGACTCCGTGTTTTATGTGCGTTGACTTCATGCTGAGCCAGTCGAGATTGCTCTGACTTTTATCAGTGGGCTGGATTCCATCTTTTGTCAGTTTGGAAACCTGAGTCAGTATGATGCTTTCAGTTTTAACATAGAGATAGCCAGCTTTGACTATTGATCAACAACTTTGACTTCTGGTAGTCATCTTTGACTTTTTAGTTGCTGATTTGACACTTAATCATATTCCGACTTATTTGCTTTAAGCGTGATGAGTCTTGATTTCGATATTCAGTCTTCAGTCTTAGGGGTGAGCAAAATACCCGAAAATCGAATAACAAAGCGAACCAAACTGAAATATCAAATTTGGTTCGGTTATTTCGGTTAAAATCGAATTAAAATTGGTAATTCGGTTTTGATCGGTTCGTAATTTTTTAACCGAAAAGCGAATTATATATATATATATATATATATATATATATATATATATATATATAAGGGATCAAATAGTACATGAGTCTCGGATAGTATGTAGTACTCAATCTCATCCATCCATCCTATTAATCATGTGGCTAATATTCTTGCTCGATTTTTAAAAGTTTTACATGTTAATTTGTGGTAGTAAGGGTAGATTAGTAATTTGATTTGTTATTTGATTTCGAAAAGAAACTATGCATATAGTTGAACTGAACTATGCATTCAAATGAACACAAAAATGTATTCACTTGAACACAAACATGTATATGAGTTTCAATTTTAATGCATCTTTGAAACGCACTCCCAATGCTCGTCACAAGACATGCCGCTTCGCCTTTTCAGCGCCCGGTTGGGTGCGATGCAGTGTTATGTTGTTTTAAATGCAGTGTTTTGTTGTTTTAAATGCAGTATGATGTTTTAAATGCAGTGTTATGTTGTTTTAAATGCAGTGTTTTGTTGTTTTAAATGTAGTATGATGTTATTTCATATGCATTATTTATGTTTCGTTGTGGCTCTTCCCAAACCCAGTGCCGAGCCCGCGCCAGCGCCCTACCCGGCTTCGGTGCACACCCAATGCCCCTACTCGTCACAAGCACAGCGCCACCCAACACAAGACGCAACCCGGCCGGTTGGGTCCGATGCGATGTCATGTTATTTTGAATGCGTGTCATGTTGTTTTGAATGCGGTGTCGTGTTATTAAGAATCGGCGCCCAAACCCAACGTCCGCGGATACTCAACGCTCGCGGACTCCTCTACCCAGCGTCGGCGGGCACCCAGCTCCGGGCACCTTCTCATTTGCCTGGCGAAAAATGGGCTTCCACGTATCAAATTTTGATGCGTCCACGTGTTCAAAATGTGTGGTCTAAATTGGGTACTACATACTATCCGGGAATAGGATACTACGGAACCTAACCTATATATATATATAATATTATTTATTTATTTAGAATTGTAATTTTAATTTATCAATATCTTTAATCCTATTATTTCTCTCTCTCTCTCTATTATATCAATAGATAATATTTGTAAAATATAATATTATTTATTTATTATATAATACTATAAATTATTATTTTTACAAAATATTATATATATATAACATATAAAATGTATTTATATATATAAACATCAATATACAATATTACTTATATATTCATTTGAAAAATATTTTTTACTAAAATAAACCATTATATATATAATAACAATATATAATATTATTTATTTATTCATTTGAAAAAAATATTTTTTTTGCTAAAAATTCGGTTTAACCGAAATAACCAAAATATATTTCGGTTATTTCGGTTCGGTTACCGAATAATATTTGGTTCGGTTCGGTTATTTTTTTGAAAATTCGATTAATTCGGTTCGATTATTTTTTCATCTGAAACCGACTGAATAACCGAATACTCACCCCCATTTAGTCTTCTGACGTCAGTCTTTAATCTTGGACTTCACTCTTCATTAGCTCTGTTCATCAGCATCTGTACATCCGTCTTCAATCTTCAGTACATGATCTTCAGTCAGTGCTTCTTTTCAGTTGCACTTGTATTGATACTCCTATTAGTATGACTGACTTCAGTACTGCTTGAACTCCATCAGTCTTGGGCCTGTCTAAGTTGGCAGTTCTTCTGTTAGAACCTATAACTAAAAAGACTAACTCTCTAACATGTGAGAAATAATATGTTACATCAGTAGGGCAATCATCAGCAGATTAATTTTGGGATCTAATCAAAACACATAGTTAAAGTAGAATTTTCCCAGCAACAACTTATAAATGTAAATTCAAACGGGTCATAGTAACATATGTTTGGGTAATTAGCGGATATTATTATAAAAATTTAGGACGGAACAAATAGTTAAATAAATTTATAAATCAGATTTGGGACATGTACGAATATAATTTTTAAATGAGTTCAAACATTAATAGACATGTCTATAGATTTATCTCTATTTTTTAATCATTTGTTATTTGTTCTATATATCATTAGTGCTTACTTTATAGTGAAAAGTTGTTATTACGTATTGTTATACAAGTTTGAACTAAGAATAAAAGATATAATCACTTTTTAATAAAAATAATATAAAATAATTATAAATCATGATATAAAATGATTTTGGTCGAAACTCAACCGAATTAAACATTAAGACAATATATTAGGTCTAACTATGAAAAAGTTATATATTTACTTGAATAATATCTGGAGGCCATAGCTGCTTATTGAAAAAAGGAAACCTACTACCCGACCAATGAGATTCTGCCCAATTTGCTGCCCGCTAAACTAATAAGTGTAGATCCTAGGGCTACTAGCACTGAGATGCTGTCCGATCCGCTGCCCGCTATGCTAGTTTTAGCTAGATCGCAAAATTGCAATCCTTATATCTCCAGTCGCATAAAGTCTACCTAGTCCAATTTACTTCTACATTACCCCCTAACACAAATAATTGCTCTTAACTTACAATATTTGAAATAATAACCAGTAAAATACCTCAAAATAGAGTATAAGAGTATTCATCATCATATTATTAGCATGTATATCAGTATATATTCCTGTGCTAGTGGACATTGTTTTCATGTGTTGCTACTAGTAAAAAAAAGGAAAAAATTATAGTTTATATAAGTAATGGTCATTTAATATAAATATCTTGAATTAATGATAATTATAATAAAATAACTGAACTATCTGCAAACTAACTATATCACGGAATATTGATAATCCAATAATATACAAATCATTTGAAAACTAACCAAAATATCTCTTTGTTTTTCTATATATGGCCGACGAGTTATTCCAAGCTACCTCAAGACTCGACACCTATTTATTTTTTATAAATGTGCCATGATCTTTTAAAAATTTAAAATCAAAATTCCACAATGAAGATCGATGGGACACGTCAGTAATACATCGCCAGAAACTGAATAACGAGATATTTTTATTAGTTTCAAATACTTCTTCTTGTTTTTTATAATAATTATCATTTTTTATGATAGTTTTATTAGTTTCAGATAGTTCATGTATTGTATCGTAATTACCAATACTAGTTCATTGTTTTTTTTGTTAAATGACTGTGTAGGATATAAACAATAACTTTTCTATAAAAATCACTAGAATGTTAATTTTGATTGCGAATATTACATTTTCATGTGATTCTTTATTATATATATATATATATATATATATATATATATATATATATATATATATATATGAGGATCAAATAAGACCAGAGTGCGAGGTAGTATGTAATCTACTCAATCTCATCCACACATCTCATAGATCCTATGGTGGAGATTTTTTCGGATTTTAAGCCATTTGGAGCTGATTTCGATCTGAGAAGAGTAGATTAGTAATTTGATTTTTATGTGATAAAAAAATCATGCATGTTTTAAAATTGAAAAGCGCATATTTTTTAACACAAAACTGCATATGTTTGAACATAAAACTGCATACGTGTTAACAAAAAAATGCATGAGATTTATTTCTCCAGAAACTACATGCATATTGTTATAAAGAAAAATGCACACGATTGAACATAAAACTGCATAATGTTGAACACAAAATGCATATAAGATTGATTTCTCCAAAATTTATTCTCACGTTTAGATCTATTACTTCTAACTTCATAATTCGAAAGAAAACATATGATCAACAATAAAGAAAACAAATGATCAATAAGATAAGTGTTTGCGTATATTTGAGGAGATATAAAGAGAGATATCTTGAATGAGAAACCTATGATTTTCTTTTTTAAAGCATACATTTTTGTGTTTCGTGGCATGCATGTTTGTGTTTAGTCGTATGCATATTATTGTTTTGTAATATGCATATTTTTGTTAGAAAATATACAGGCTTATATTTTTTAGTATGCATGTCTACGTTTTATAGAATGCATGTTGATGTTTTATGGCATTCATTTTTACGTTTTGCAACATGCATACTTCATTTTTGATAGTAAAACTCCTCATTATCCTTCTCCGTCGTTTTGTCGCTTCTTTCTCCGATTACCGGCAAACTTCGCCGTAAACTACTGCCATAATCACCATGTCTCTCAATCCTTCAAAATCAACATCTCATTTTTTTCACAAAATCTCTCAAATTTCTTCTCAAAATCTTATTTTTTTCTATTTTATCTTTCAAATCTGTTGTCTTATGCTTCACATCTTTGATGTCGCACACCGTCGCTGCTATCACACCGCAACTGCCGCTGCCCGTCGTCACCGCCGTCGTAAAGAAATTCGAAAAAGATGAAGAAAATCGAAGAAGAAGAAGAAGAAGAAGAAGAAGAGGACTAAGCTTTTATTTTGCCCATTATATCCTGTGAAAATTAAAAGATAAATAAATAAAAGGGATTACCATGTGTCGGAACGTAGTGCGTACATGTTCAAAATGTATTGGTCTAGACAGACTACATACTATCCTAATAGGATACTACGAACCCAACACTATATATATATATATATATATATATATATATATATATATAACAACCTGGGTGTATACTGAATATTGTTTAGAAACCAATTAGTGCGACCTAGTTTTCCTAAAAGGTAATACTCCATCTCTCATGTCTTCCCAAACACCCAATAATAATTAAAAAAGAAGTTGCTGTCTGATTAATCACCAAATAATAAATTTCTGAAGTTGTTGTAGATGTAGTTGCCGTAGCCCCCCATTTTCAAAATTCTCCGTGTGGTATGATGAATATATATAAATTTGCTGTTGACTGATTGATCATGTAAATTCAAAAACAGTAATTAACGTCACTGACATTAATCCCGAGTAATTAATTAGGCTTCTTATTTAACATGTTATTAATAGGCTAACGACAAATAATGTATTTATATATAGCTGGCGTTTGGTAAGATTTGGTGGTAACTTTAATTTGGACCTTTTATACGTTAGGTTTTGTTTTGCGTTTGTCAAATTAGCTTCCGAAACCCAATAATCAACTAAGAGCTAGTAATTAATGGTAGGCTGGTTACATCTGATGTTGAAACAGTGACATGATTAATGTTATATATATATATATATATAGTTAGGTTCAAATGAGAACCATTTTATCCTAAAAAACTAAGAACCAAATGAATTTACAGAAAGTTGATGAATCCGTTGAAAAAGTTACTGAATTCCAAAATTCGAAAAAATTTTCACCTGCGTTCGAATCCCATGAGAGGCGAAAATTCTATTTTTTTGATTCAGTAACTTTCTCAGCGGATTCATCAATTTTCACAATGAATTCATCATTTTTTGGTTCACATGTTCTCACTATAAAAATGGTTCTCGCGTTAACTCTCTCTCTATATGATGGATCATATAAGAATGCAAATATTGGTAAGAATAAGAATGCAGCATTGAACGTATAAAGGTGTTGCACTAAATGTATAAATTTGTTACACCAAATTCAGCGCAACAACTTTATATTCAGTATTCAATGCTAATATATTGAATTTGGTGCAACAAATTTATACATTTAGTGCAACAACTTTATACGTTCAATGATGCATTCTTATTTCTCATAAATATTTGTATTCTTACAGAAACTATATATATTGGATCAAATGAGAAGTTCATTTTTTTAGAATTAAGAACTAATGTGGTCTATTCATTGTTTATAATCTACCGGTTAAGATTAATTATAAATAGTTTATTATCCTCATATTCTATGATAACCGTTTAATTCTATAATTAAAAGAGTTTATATATTCATTTACGTTAATTATTCTCATATGTATAACAACATTAAATTGCATGAACATAACAATTAATTTGAATGTGATAGCATATTCAAGAACTACGATTACATGAACAACAATATGAATTATGCGAACAACTAAAAATAAAATTTGAAAGATTCAAATAGCGAAAATTTAAGAATTTGACTATTTTTATCATTAAATATGAGTCGTCTGATCTTATTCAATCTAATGATGATTATTAGTTTTTAATTCTTATCTAAGAGATAGTTCTCTATATAACCAACCCCTCTCTCTCTATATATATTAACGGTGTATCATATACACAGTCACAACTATATATTTGTAAGGTATTCTATGCGTTTCCAATCCCCCGCTATATAACTTTCTAATGTCTAACTGTGTCTCATTATTAATTTTATTATTTTAATAAAAATTTAATATCAAAATAATCATTATTATTATATAATGAACCATAATTGACTTTTATTACTAAAAATTGAAGCTAAAAATGTCATATTCTAATAATGGATTAATGAATCCTAATAGTCAATTATAATAAAACATTTGCAAATTAAATGTGAAAAACTAAGAATAAATCATAGTTGAATCAGTGAATCATAACTAATACTTTTAAAATTAAACTAAAATAGAAACGGTTGAAATGAAAAAAATGATTAAAAAAGACAAATTGATAGTGGGACATTGGGATGGAAGATCCCAAGTGGTAGCGTGCGTATCGCTAGCATAATTATAAGGTAATCTCATGTTTTATACAACATGGAGAGTGATTATTAAATGCTATACATGAGTACTTTTTTTTGGAGATAATCTAATAGCCACTATCTGCTTAAAAATATCTCGATTTATAGAGTGTTTGGTTAACCTTATTTTAAAGAGTTTATAAGCTCTAAAAGTTATAAGATATTTCAAGAGCTTATAAAATATAATGTTTGAAAAACTTATAAGTTGTCAAAGTATTTGAATAATTGAACTTATAAGCTAGAGAAAGAATAGTAAATTAGAGAGAAAAAATCATAGTTAGAGAGATAAAATTGACGAGAGGTGAACTCGATAGTGTATATGTAGAAAATAATGAAATAAATATTATTTTGGTAAGTTCACTGTTTCTTATAAACTTATGAAAATAAGTTGGGATTTAACTACTTATTTTTAGAGGAGCTTATAAGCTATTGAAGCTTATTTTTACAACTTATAAATTATTTAGAAGCTTATTTTACCAAACACTTTGTATGAACTTATAAGTTTAAACATCTTATGTTTAAACACACTGTTAGAATGTAGGACGGCATGAGTATGATCAAAGATATCTCCATTTAGAACACATGAGTGGATTTGAGCTCGTTTAATCCTAAAATCAACTCTCTTTTCTCTTCAAAGACAAAGAAATCATTTCCATTTTTAATAAATTGATAGAAGCCACTCCTGAAAGTACATTAGATAAAAAACGTTTTCGTAAACCGGACGGAAGCACTTTTACTATAAAGTACTCCATTAATTAATTTATGTTGATTCATAGGTAATTATCTCAAATAATTGAGGACTAATGACCCTGATTTGCATTATGTGCACTAACTGACTTGAGTAAAATGACATAATTAACTGTTCCAATCTCACATGGAATTGCTAATTGTCGAGTGAAGGTACTTATTTAAAGATTGTTTTGTTAGGTAAATTAATTAACCCTCCTAATAAACCCAAAATATCATACTTTTTATCAGAGGCTTAATTTTATTTTATTTTTTTGCCAACGATAATGGGACTAAGTAAAGCTTTTCAATTTTAAAATAAGACAACTCCGAATATAATTTGTTTGCTAGGCTTGATATTTATTTATGATGTCTTTTCTCAAATAAGGTATCTTTGATTTTTAATATACTGTAGTCCATTGTTTGATTAGATGTATAGATATCAAAAGAAATATGTTTCGTGTGTGTGTGTTGGTCTAGTGGTAGAGTGGTTAATGCCTGGGACCAAAGGTCTCGGGTTCGAGTCGACTGTGACACGATCTTTAAATTTCTATATTTAACTTACCAAAAAAAAAATGTTTCTATTTCGGATTACACATCACATATTGAAGGCGTGAAGTTGAATTAATCAAAAATATTAGGTTAACACAGTTATTTATAACCCGCTTATTATTATGTTGAAAACACGTTGATTAAGTACATATCATAAAGTATATCTTTTCTATTTCTTACAAAAAATTATTTTGTATTTTATTCGATATACTGCCATTGAATATCATGTATATATATTGTCACACTGTATATTTAGATATTTAAGTAATATAAAAAGACTCATGAAACATATAAGAACTTATCATTTAGGGTACCTCCAACTGTAAAAGCCAGAATTCAACTTTATTGCTGCCACATAGGCGTCACATCAATTTTAAAAATTCACCAATTTCTTTTTATTTTTTTCTCCAATCATGAACCTAGAAAAGCAACTTTTATGAAAATTAAAAAGGTCAATTGAAATAGCATTTGGATGTAATTAAAGTAATGAAAAGTGGAATGCAATTAAAGTAATGAAAAAAAAACTAACTTTTTGAAAGAAGCTAGCTTTTATGTTGAGGAATTGGGTATAAAGAAGCATCATAATCATCATTTCTATAATGGTAAGAAGTTGAAAGAAACCAACTTTTTTGATTGAAAAAGAGAAGCATCATAATCATCATTTCTATAATGGTAAGAAGTTGAAAGAAACCAACTTTTTTGATTGAAAAAGCTAGCACTGAAGGCACTCTTAGGATGATAAAGGAAAAACTTTTCCCCAATAAAATGAATTAAAAACAAATCATAAATAAAAAGTAAAAGGAAACCCTATATTCTACCCATTTTTGGGGGGATGAAGGGACCCAAATACCTCAATAACATATAAATTTCACCCAGGGATGATTTTATCATATTGAATAGAATTTCTATGTTTTGGAAAAATGGTAAGTATATTTAACTTTGTACTATTCTAAATGGGAATTCTAGACCCAATCCTTTATAGAAAAGGGGGGCAATGGCATTTCTGTCCCACACAATATACACATACAAATTATTCTGTAACTTTTGAAATATTGTGTCTCCAAATCATGTGGCACTAAAAGCATTTGCTACTTTTCTCATTTGGAAGGCCCTGTATGTTATAATGAAATAAATGTCGATACTTGTACGTCACCAAATTAAGTAGTATTGACTAGGGTTTTCGATTTTTTTGGTATTTTCATTTATTAAAGTAAAATACTTCCCAAAATTCATGGAATGGAAAATGTACAATTGAGTTTCTTATTTTTGCCCTTTGTTTGCTAAATTCTAGTCTAGTTAAAGAGCATTGGTTTGACAGGAACCTATGTATATATAACGGAAAATCTGGAGTGTTCTTTCATGTGTCAATTTGATCATTTGCTCCGTAGTTGAATTGGAAGTTGGCGCGACGGAGTTAAGACTTCAAGGTGATATGAGTTGTGATATTAGATGTTCAACGATGAAATGGACAATACAAAATAACAATCCAAACAATGGACTTCAAAAACTCTAAACTCCAATCTCTTGCAAGAGATTGGATAGATTTAATATGCAAAGAATATTAAAGTTGAGTCTTTATTACTAAGTTTCAAATTATGAATTATAAATTACAAATGACCTTAAAGATTGGTATTAACTTGAAAATAACCCAAAATAATAAATATGCTCCTATTTATTTTGCAAGTTCATTTATTAGGGGGCAAAAATAAAAATTAGATTTTGTAGGAAAATGGAGGGGCCGGGATAGTTTTGTCCAATGGTTTGAGAGGCTATTGAGGGATTAAATTATTGGCTCTAATAAGCTTATGTAGATTATTGCTATGATGGTGTCTTAACATAACTAACGTCTGATATCTTGCGCCACCTTAGTTATTATTATGCACTACTTGCCTTACTTTTTGTCAATGTCTACATAAATTCTGATTAAATTGGAGTTCATACTTCCCATCTGTCATTATCAACTATCTACCAACCATAAACCATTAATATTTTTTCCAAAACAAAATGCTCCATATTTTATAGCCCTAGAGCTAACATGTCCAATATATGAATTAATCCTCATTTCTCTACTTCTTTTGGGCTAATTGCTTTTAAATCATTAAATTTGTCCATAGTTTTTTTTTCATAAATTTTAATTTGTAGCACTAATAACATGAACTTAAAATTGCTGCAATTTTCCCCCCGAAACAAGACTTTGACCAAATTAAGCTCTCAGTTGCAAGGAGTTTAGACAAATTTAAAAAAAAAATTCAAATATTTGAATTTTTTTTTCAGATCAACCAAAGTCTCTTTTTAATTAAAAAAACCCACCATATGGCCACATATTTTTCAACTAATGGGATGGAGACACTTGTCTTCATCCCATTCGTTCATTAGATTTTTTATGTATTAAAATATATTTTATATATTATATTAAAAATAAAAAATACCAAAATTCATATTTTTTTCATTCTCTATAAATAAAGGTCAATTTGTCATATTTATGCACATTACAATTTTCTCATTTTCTATACCTATAATATTCAACTTTCCTATAAAAAAATGACGATGGCAACTGAATTTTCAATTTTTAACATTTTTTCTATGCACTTGTTGTTTATTTTCAATTTTGTATTATAGTTTATATTCTTACTTATTTCAATTTCGCATTCCTATTGTTGTCATATTTTCTATTGTATGTTCATCTGCACTTTTTTGAGCTTTACAATTTTTATAATAATTTAAGCTTATTTTAATAATTTTTATTTGAAATCGTTACATTATAATTAAAAAATAAAATAAAATAATAATATGTAATGTTATGGTTGGGTGGTTGGGCTGGTGAGGGATAAACCACAAAAATAAATATAAATTTATGTTATTAGTGTTAGATATGGAAAAATATATAATCACATCATGAGTGGACTAACATCATCGATCATACCAAAGGAGGCTGAATCTCAAGCACATTTGACTTCCAAGAAACAAATCATTTTACAGAAAGTGCACAACAATTATTGGTCTCTCGTGTAAAATCAAGAATGATATGAATGTATGAGAAAGGCATGGTGTCTTGGAAGAGGAAGAGGAAGTCGTTTGTTTGTAGTAATTAAGGGCAGTGAATTCAGCCCTACCCTACACGCACAGACGCAGTCAAATCATCCCCTTCTTATTCATTGGGGCGCAATAGCTGTTGGCAGGCAAAACACAAAATGAGCCACATCGCGGCTTTAATGCCCCTCCAACAACCCTTTTAATCGCCACTTATTATTCCACTCCCATTAAAATGGATTAATTGGTCTAAAATAAATGAACTTTGTCCCGACTTTGACTCTAGAGATGATTTTTAAATTTTACTATCATATATCAGACTTTACGTTATTTGTATTTTTCTCTCTAATTTTAGTTTTCGGTGAAATTGAAGCTGAATTGTCAATCGGAATTGTCATTGTAGACACATCGCCCATGTACGAAAAACGACATGGTTTTATATTTTTCAAGTCAGTTTTGATTTCGTTGGAAAGTTAAATCAGAAAAAAAATTACAAACAATGTTTAAGTCTGTTCATTTGAGAACAAAAATTTATAGATAGTGCACAATATAAGAATCGTGATAAAGTTCTTGTATTTTATACCAATTTTACCCGATCAAAATTAATAATAAGAAATCATTTCTTATTTTATTTACACAAAAACTCCTATACATCCGTCCGTATGGTGCGGACAGCAAAAATATCACTGTTTTACAAAATATCGTTTCGTTGTGAAAAGATTATTTATTTTTATCCTATAATTTGGATGTGTTATTTGTATTAAAGAAAAATATAAATTGTATTGAATAAAATTATAAAAGTCTGGAGATGAATGCCTAGTAGACCACATCTTTTATTTATTTTTATTTTTCCTTGTGTGATGAGGTAGAGCGTGTTTTGTATAGGCGTAAATAGAAAGAATGGCGTCCACAGCACATGGTAGGGGAAGTGTGAGAGAGTGAAGCCATAATTGATACATCTCCATTGTTGTGGGACTCTCTAGCAACCTATGTAGGCTGTTTTCCTAGAGGAACACTCGCATCTTGCCACCTACCTTCCATATTTAACCCTCCCACCTCCACCTTGTTGGAGCAGCACCGCCTTTAATGGAGGGCGACCCAGCCACCTCCGCCGCCGGTTTGGAGTGGGAGAATCTCGCTCTCTACACCGCCAAGCCCCTCCACCTCTCCATGTCCGTCCCTCTTCTCGGCGGCGACCTCTACCACGTCCCCGCCTCCTCCGAGGATGTGGCGCGGATGCCCCTCGACCCCGCGATCGGGCTCCGGCTCGGCCGCCAGAAGGAGTATGGGGACGTGTTCAACACCCTGCCTCCCCCCGCGGCGTCTTCCATGCTCGTATCGTCCACGCCCACAAAGAGGTCGCGGGCGTCGTACCAAAATATGCAGAACCCCTGCTGTCAGGTCGAGGGTTGCAACCTCGACCTGAAGCTGGCCAAGGACTACCACCGCCGGCATAGAATCTGCGAGACGCATTCCAAGAGCCCGAAGGTGGTTGTTGCCGGGATGGAGCGTCGCTTTTGCCAACAATGCAGCAGGTAGTTCACTACAAAAATAGTGACTGGGATTTAAAATCCGCCACTATTCCGCAAATGTTTTTTAGTGTTATCCAGATTTGCAGTTACTAATCCTGTTCTATTTCTTCTGATTCTGATTGTTGGTCTGGAAGGTTCCATGACTTGTCGGAGTTCGATGACAAGAAGAGGAGCTGCAGGCGGCGCCTCTCCGACCATAATGCCAGGCGGCGGAGGGTGCAGCCAGAGTCAATCCAGCTCAGCTCATCATCAGGAATCTCTCCTGCATTGTATACTGGTATATCTCTTTCCCTCATCATCCACATATACATATATGCCATTAACTCGAGTTTAATTAATTTTTCTTGATTTTTCAACAGATCAGAGACAGCAGAGTGTTCTGTTGAACGGTCTTCCCGTCTCTGTCTCAAACTTGTCGTGGGAAAATACCAACACTGTCATGCCAAGACAAGCCCTTGTTAGGCCTTCGATTGATGACGATGTTCTGCACATGGATCCGGAGAGGTTATCCTCTCTCCATCGCTCCACTCCTCGGATTCTTGATCAATGTGAGTAATTAATCGGACACAATAGTAGTAATTTGGAAATGAGTCCTAGTTTTAGTTTGATTTTGATTTTTATAGGTCTGCACCATGTGGCTAGTAGTAACAACTCTTCGATGGCTCCGGACCTGCTGAGTGTTCACTCTCTTCTGTCATCCAACTCTTGGAGCTTGAACGAAGGCGAATCATCCACTTCGATTGAGGGCATCGTCCAGGGACGTTACAGCCCGGTGATGAGGCACTCGGAGCCGAATTCACACCACTTGACTCTGTTTCAGAGCAGCAACATCGGCCTCGATCAAGGCTCGCTCTTGCATTCGGTTAATATGCACAATGCCGGCTCCTCCCATCACCAAGAATATCACCTCTTTAAATCACCTTATCATTCTAGCAACTTCTATTCCACTGAAAGAAGTTTGTGATTGGATCGTCACCTTTTTTAAATTATTTCTTTCCGATTCGGTGTAGACTATGTTGTTTTGTCAATAAATCTATCAACATTTTACTATGTTTCTTTGTTATAAGAGAGAGAGGAAATTCTTCCTAGGATAAACAGAAAAAACCTGCGCTATTGAATTTAAGTTTCCGAACATATGACAACGGTTTTTTGATTGCACTAATTCACACACTAGTACTTTATTACTGTAGCAATAGATCTTAGTCATTTTGAGAATGATATTTTTGTTATTCTATCACGAGTTACGATACACAGTACTGGTGTATATATATATGTCTGAAATAAGTAGGTTGTATTAGTGATAAGCTGACACATCCCTTTCCATAAATCGCCACCAACTAATCTCCAATTAACTTCCTGCCAGAAAAACCATGCATGTATCCCTTTTTTGTGCACTAAAACCGTATTTCATTCCACATTTTTTACTGCGTAAATACATGACCATAACAATTAACAGGAAAGAAACAAAAAAATTCACCAAGAAATTAACTTGACATGTTGTAGGACCAGCTTGTTGATTGAGCAAGTTCCCCATCTGCCAAAGGCATTGCCAATTTGCCATGCTCTTCTTATCACCAACCAAATAATGCATTTTTGTGAAAAGCTTTCAAAACTGGGAAATTAGGTTGCTAGTGAAATAAATGGGACATTCATGGCTCAAGCTCCGAGGGATACTCGGTTTCACTTCCTAATTCCAACTTCTTTGTAAGCTCCACGTCAACAAAATAGGGTTTTCTTTCTCTTTTACACATACTAACATAATTTTTTTTTTATTTAATGCATTCGGAAGAGTATAATCAGTATACAAAATTTCTTACTATATTCTTATGTACTAATTTAAACTACATGACTGCTAATTTTTAGAAACATGATGAAATAAATATACAACTGAAAAATCTTATTTACCTTTATTTTAAGTTTTGGGTACGGACATAAGATAAAAGAGTGACTATTTTTAGACACTTTATTTTCTCTTAATTTTTTTTTGAGTTGTCTTCGGTGCAATTAGTTGGAAATAACAAAAGTAAAATGGCAAACGTTTTAGTGGGAGCTGTACTTATTTTTGGGTAAATCTTCTTCTTTATGGCGGTTTTTGGTGGGTGATAGAGTTAAGGTGATTGAAAGGAAATTCAATATATAAAAAACAGAAAGATACTCTTCAAACGAGGCCAAAAGAACTCCTCAAATGAGGCCAATAGTCACGCTATTATAACTCCAGAAAATTAATGAATGAATGTAGAATCATATTATATGACTCTCTATTTATACTAATAAAGATAACTATGCACACTAAAATAGACTTCAACTAATAATACTTCTACTATGAATAAACTTCAACTAATAAACTACTACTGCATGTCTATCAGTTGGAAACCAAATGGGTCATAAAATGTGTGAGATATTGAATTCAAGCCCAAGTATGACTTTTTAGAATTATTATTTTGTAGTTTAATAGACGATTATTATAGAGTTATAGGTTGTTGCCTGTTGGTACTTGGTAGTACTCATATTGGTGGTAAAAAATGGTGTTAGTAGTACAAATCAAGAGGCATGTACTGGCTGATTTTTATTAATATATGGAATAAGAAAAGTATATTTGTCAAAAATAGAACAAACTAGGTATCAGATAATCATTTTTAAAAATTGGGCTTCTTTTAAGGAATCTAAAACTTGGGTTAAACGGAATATTTGACTTTATATCGAATACTTTTTGAATTCGTCTTGACATTTATGTTAGCTCTTTGGATTTGCCATATGTATCTATTTCTGGCCTGCGTACATGTTTTTTGTATGGAGTTACATATGTATAGTGTTTTTTGTTTCAATCATTTCTTAAATTCCACTTGCTAGTTCTTGGGGAGTTAAATTTCACTCTATTTTTAAGCGAAAAAAAAAATCACCTGTGTTTTTCTTTATATACAAAATTTCACAATAACGTATTTAATGTGAAAATTGAGTTGGGCTAACTGGGTTATTCGGTTGGGCTCATGTAGTTCAGTTATCACTTAGTCTTGTATTATTTTCATTAAAATGGGTATTTTGAGTGAAAAATAATAGGCATCACTACAAGAATAACGCTCGGACAACGACGGAAAAATTTCCACCGGCGACTAACGACGGAACAACGACGGTCTTCAGACGGTATTATACTTTAACATATACGTAAGATAGGCCGTCGTCATTCCGTCGTTAAGTAACGATGGAAAGAAGTCCATCGTTGATCAACGACGGAATTACGACGGAGTAACTCAACGACGGAAAATCAACGACGTAATAACGACGGACATAATCAACGACGGATCAACGACGGACTATTTCAACGACGGATCAACGACGGAATAACGATGTAATTTCAACGACGGAAATATGTCCGTCGTCATTCCGTCGTTGATTAACGACGGAAATAGTGTCGTCGTTGATCAACGACGTAATGACGACGACATATTTCCGTCGTTGAAATTACATCATTATTCCGTCGTTGAGTTTAACACAAACACGGATTCCGCCTCGCCGCCGTTGTTGAGAAGCACCGTCACCTTCTTCACCCTGCCTCGCCGTTGTCCTCGCCCCCCGCCGCCCGCCGTTGCCGCCCGCCTAATTTTCAAGCCCCGCCTCGTCGTGATTTTCACGTTGCATTGCCCGCCCGCCCGCCGCCGCCCCCGCCGCCGTGAGAAGGCTGAGCCCACCAACCCAGGCCGCGCCTGCCTCGCCGTCTTCACGTCGCCGCCGTCCCCAGCCCACAAAAGGTTAGTTTTTGAAATTCAAATTATTTAATTTATTTTGTTGTATGTTAGCTTGATTTAATTGATTTAGCTTGATTAATTGTGTGCTATGTCTTCGTGAATTTATCGATGTATTAAATAGATAGGAGTGTATGTAATTGATGTATGTTTAGCTTGATTTAATTGTTTGCTATGTCTTCGTGAATTTATCGATGTATGTTTAGCTTGATATAATTGATGTATTAAGTAGATAAGAGTGTATGACGATTTAATTGATTAGCTTGATTTAACATTTACAAAAAATAGAAGTATTACACTACTACTAAACTCTAATGATTATGACCTATTTCAAATTGATTTGTGAACTTGTTAGAATATTCCAGTATGAATTTTAGTTTCCATCACGACGAAAGCATAAATATAATGGAGAATGGAGACTATGAAGTTTCAACACATGCCTCAAATAAAGTAGATAGTAAATGGACCTCTAGATTATAGGGCATGCATTTATAGTGGGTTTCGTCTAAAGTTTGAATTAATTAAATTATATGTCTATACTACTTTTCGAAACTTTATCATATAACAAAAGAGTGAGATTGATTTCGAAAGCACAAATATGTTATTTCTTAGCGAATTAATGATTTTCAAGTCAAATACTTACACGTAACTTGACTTTCTAAAATAATAGCTTCTTCAAGAAATGAGTGAAAATCGTGCTTGGATGTATAGGCGGTTTCAACCAGATGGAACTTTCCATCACGAATTTCATAGCGGACTTAATGAATTCATGGATTTTACAATGACTCAAACAATGTTATTGGATGGGGACAAAGTTAAGTGTTCGTGTAGAAGATGTGATAATATGTATTATCATGTAAAAGAATGAGTTCAATATCACATTGCAAAAAATGGATTCGTTCGAGGTTACGAGCTTTGGAGGTTTCATGGGGAATTTGAAATACCAACGGAAAATTATCATAATTTAGAAGATGTTCAGTACGAACAAAGTAGCTACCATACTATGGTGACGGACGTCGCGATGTCTCAGAGAAATTTTGAAGACTTTGAAGAGTTGCCTAATCCGGAAGCACAACAACTGTATGATATATTGGATGCTGTGGATAAGGAGTTGTGGCCAGTTGCAAGTCTCATTCGCGATTGTCGCTTGTGGCTCGTCTATTGTCCTGAAGGCGGGGTAACATGTCTGAGAGAAATTTTGATCAATGGACTGAATTGATCAAGGAAATTGTGCCAGAAAATAACTTGGTTCCTAGTAACTTCTACAATACGAAGAAGTTATTACGTGGCATGGGGCTTCCCGTAGAAAAGATTGATTATTACCCTAATAATTGTATGATTTATTGGCGCGAGGATTGTGAATTGGTTCAATGTAAATTCTTAGTACTCCTCGTTGCAAAGAAAATAATTGAGGGTCGAGGATCAGTGGAAAAAGACTGGTAGCAGCAAAGAAGATGTATTATTTTCCTCTTACTCCTCGACTACATAGATTGTATGCATCTAAAGCTACAGCAGCAGACATGAGGTGACATGCTTCGTCAGTAGATGATGGAGTTATGCGTCATCCTGCGGACTCACCTGCATGGAAACACTTGAATGAAATTTTTCCTGATTTTGCTAAAGAGGTTCGAAATGTTAGATTAGGGTTATCCACGGATGGTTTTCAACCTTTTGGTCGATCGACCAACAATATTCTTCGTGGCCGATCATCATTACACCATCTGATCTACCACCTGGATGTGTATGAAGGAACAATACATGTTCCTTACAATCCTAGTCCCCGCCCACGGAATCCAAAGGATAAATTAGATGTTTTTGCGACCGCTAATAATTGAGCTGTTAGAGTTGTGGAAATAGGTGTTCTTCCATACGACGTGTCGGTGAAGCAAAATTTTCAAATGCGGCGGCGTTGATGTGGACAATTAGCGATTTTCCCGCCTCTCCATGTTGTGCGGGTGGAGTACTGTCGGAAGACTTGCATGTCCGCATTGCATGAATGACTTTGAAGCTTTCACCCTAGCACATAGTGGAAAACAATCATGGTTTGATAACCATCGAAAGTTTTACCGAGGACCATCCATTTCGTAGAGATAGAAAAATTTCCTCAAAATAAGATTAGTCAGTGAGAACCTCCACCGCAATATCAAAGTGAAGATGTATTGGCTAAAATAGAGATGATGGGATTAGTAAAAGTTCTTCAAGAGAATAGTGATACAATTAATAAGGTTGTAGCTCGTCGTTTTGACTTGGGTGGAAAAAACGTAGTATATTTTGGGATTTGCCTTACTGGCCACACCTTTTAATTAGTCATAACTTGGATGTCATGCACGTTAAGAAGAATGTGTTTGATAATGTGTTCAATACAGTGTTGAACGTACCATGGAAGACAAAAGATACGACCAAATCTAGGGAGGAGCTAAACATGTACTACTCCAGGCCATCTTTGAAAAAGAATGATGTGACAAACAAGTATCCAAAAGCTTGTTACACACTTGACACGAACGAGAAGAAAGTCTTGTTTGAATGGGTGAAAACCCTACGATTTCCAGACGATTATGTATCAAATATGGGAAGATGTGTCGACATGAGTAAACTTAAGATGTTTGGGATGAAAAGTCACGACTGTCATGTGTTCATGCAACGGATTCTACCTGTTGCTTTTAAGTGAATTACTCCCAAAAAATATGTGGAAGGCGATCACGAGCTGAGTTTATTTTCAAAACTTAACTTCTCGGAATATACAAAGTGAGGACATGTGAGACTCAATGACAATATCCCTATCACTTTATGCAAGCTTGAGCGCATCTTTCCACCCACTTTTTGATTGATGGAGCATCTTCCGGTTCATTTAGTGTGAAGCTCGCCTTGCAGGATACATTCAATATAGATGGATGTACCCATTTGAAAGGTAACTAAAAATAACAAAGTTGCCCTTATATCTTATATGTATATGTAAACTAACTCCATTCATGAATAGATACCTCACGAAAGTTGAAAAACAATGTAAGGAACAAGGCTAGAGTGGAAGGTTCTATTTGTAATGCTTACTTAGTGGAAGAAGCATCTACTTTTTGCTCATATTACTTTGACGAACATGTGAGCACAATACATACGAATGTGCCTCATAACTTTGATGGTGTAGATCCTGTTAGATCTGACGAACATCCAGATAGACTATCAGTATTCAAACAAAAAGGATATTATTTTGGAAAAATGTCGAAGAGATACTTGGATGACAAAGAGTATCATGCAGCTCACACATATGTTCTACTCAACTGTGTAGAAGTTACAGAGACATATCTCAAGTATGTACTATTACTAAATTATACCATTTATTTGTATATAGATTATTATATGTAACGTATATGCTATGTTTAAGGTTATTTGTGGATCAGCTGTTTAACGTATATACAGAGACATATCTCAAGTATGTACTATTATTAAGAAGGATTGATGGGAAGTTTGTAAGATAAAAGCACGATCCAAAATTGAAGTCCCATTTCAAACATTAACATCTGAAATACCATCAGACCAACCATATCAGGAAGATGACTTAATCATCTCAACTAATCCAGATATAGACGATGACGACACAATAATACATCATGGTGGTGGCTTGATAGACATAGATGAAAATAATAGTGAAGAAGACGAAGATACGTACTTGACGAGTGAGGAAGATAACAATGATGATGGCTATGACGACGATAGTGATTAATATAAGGTTTAAATTAATCAATTTGATAGAAAAATATTTGGATAGTATGTTTTCATATGACATATGAATTGTTTTCTTATTCAATTGATCTATTTTGCTAGATGCCAGAGGGCGTGGATCCCGATCTGCTAGAGGGCGTGGGTCCTCATCGCCTTTTCATCGGGATCGAGGAGGCATCAATGCTTCATTGATCGCGTCCGACCGGAGGAGGAGGATATCACGATGCATTTGGAGCTTGTGTTCAAGTTTAACTTCACCTCGGGGTCGGGTTCTGTCTCAGTGAGGACAGGACGGACTACGCTTTCGATCGATGATATGGGGTATTTGTTATACTTTCAATTACAATATGTATTTTTATTTTGTTGAACTAATGATATTTATATTTTATGCAGTAACTTAGTCCCATATAATGTGGTTCCTGGCTCCTGCACTCGTATATTCAAGAGGTCAGGAACCCCTGTGGTTTTAGCTGGAGACTGACGCCACAGTCAGTGAAGGACGATTATTTCAACGAGTTCAAGGTAAGAAAAAAGCATGTTTATAAGCTTGTTTACAATCTTAAACACCTTTTTTGTGATTATTAATTAGTTGTTCTAATATTTCTGGTGATTGTATATTCATCTAGGATCTATAATTATATTCGTAGTTTTTTTGCTTGCTAATTGATGCTCATTCGGTTATTAATTATCAATAAACATATAGTCATAATTTGTTATTGAATTGGAATTTGCTTTTTACTTGAATCGGAAACGTTTCTGTTAGGACGAGGCTATCCCAGATGAGGTCATATATGACATTTGGTATCCTATAGCCGCACGTCGCTACAGAGACTTTGTTTGTGGCATCAAGGCCACAAGGTATGACGAGAGTAGGGCGAGACCTCCTTGCATCCACGAGGATGAATGACCTGCTTGGCTTGCTTATTGGGACACTGAGGCCGTGAAGGGAAAGTCGGAGGTTGCCCGACAGTGTCGCATGTCAGAGCCTGCAGGACCAGGAATAGGGCAGGTCAAGCACAAGGGAGGCTCGAAGCCGATTCTTCAGTATGCTGCTGAGTTGGTAATGTTTATATAGATGTAATGCATGATTTTATTGCTAATGTTATATAGATTGTATGATTACATTTTTTTGTTTGGTTGCAAAAGGCTACACAAAAAGGAGTTCATCCAAGCGGTTATGCATGCGATGCTTATAACATCCTTCACGTCAACAAGGATGGCTCCTATACTGACGAGACATCCAGATCTATTGGGTATGTGTTAGTTTAAGTGCAATTCACATACTTTATATATGAATTACATCAATGATAAGCTGTACGTTATAAATGTAGATGAAAGTCCAAGAGCTAGTCACCCAGCGAAGCCAGCCTGTAGAAGGTTCGAGTGACGCGCCAGATTTGGACATGAGCCAAATCTATGTGGATGCCGTGGGTGGGCTCTCCAAGAAGAAATGGATGTTCGATGTTGGTGCACTCGCAAAGAGTTTGAGAAGCGAGTCTTCAACTGCCACATCTCAATTCGTGTCTCCAGTATATGACCAGCGCTTTATAGACATGGAGAAGCAGCTGCAAGAGGAACGGGAGGCACGAATACATATGGAATGACAACATGAGGTGTTGATGGCACGCTTAAAAGCTCAGCAGCGCATATTGGACAAGCTTCTAGCACATAATGGGCTTGCACCACCACCACCACAACCTCCTCCCTATTGATCATATTGTATTGTTTATTTCATACTCTGGACTGGCACACTTTTTTTTATTTACTTTTCTGTATGGATTGAATGGATTATACGATACAGTTAATTTAGTTATATTTATATTTTAATGTTTGAATTGAGATTTCATGAATGTATGGATTGAATTGAATGATGAATTGTTGAGTTTGTTGAGGTATGGATAAAACATGTGACCGTCGATAACTGGGTACGATAAATGTGAAGAAATAGCTTTATTTTTTTTAAAAATTAACGACGGATCAACGACGGAATCACCGGCGAATCAACGACGAACAATATCCGACGTTGATCAACGACGGACAGTCCGTCGCTGATCCGTCATTTATCAATGACAGAATGTTATCCGTTGTCGATCAAGGACGGTCAGTCCGTCGCTGATCCATCGTTTATAACCGACAAAATATTATCCGTCGTTGATCTACGACGGACTTACCGTCGCTGATCCGTCGTTAATTGACGATGGATAAATTTTCATCGTTGATCAACGACAGTAAGTCCGTCGCTGATCCGTCATTGATTGACGATGGTCGTGCGTGCACAACGACGACGTATATATCCGTCGTTGATCTGCCGGTGATTCAACGACGAGCTTCTAGTCCGTCGTTGATCGGAATAGCGACAAATTTGTACCGACGGTCTGTTTCCGTCGTTATTTAATATCACCGACGGACTTATTCGGTATTGTTCAATCAAAAGTGTACTCTTAATTGACTCATAATCGAATGACATGTTATAGTAGGGAAAGTTAACCCTAGTCATCTCTCAAGGAAAACTTAACAGGGCTATTGTTCGTGTCAAACACAGAAAGCGATAAATCCTAACACTCTAATACCAACAAGGGTTTGAAACATGCAGGAATTGAAATACGAGAAATAAACAGCAATCCTAAGCTAGGGGTTGTCAATCCCGAGCTAAACTAATAAAGCATTAAATCTAAACCAGGGGTTGTCAATCCCTAGTTGAACTATGGAAGCAATAAAACGAAAGCAATAAACGAAAACAATAACAATCCAATTCATAGGGTTTGTCAAGCCCTAATCTAAATCCAATTGCAAATAAACCATAATTTTCAATCATCCAACAAGAACAGGAATTAATCGAAAGCAGGAAATCATTAAGCAATGCAAATCAACGGAACATGAAAATCCAATCCACTGTCACTATGGAATTGAATCCAATAAAAATCACCAAACAATAAACTATGAAATTGATTCCGATAAAAACAGATTAATCCAGAAGCATGAACTGATAAACTAAATTATTCAATGATGAAAATGAGAATATGAATTTAAACTATGATTTATCTGTGTCTGAGTTGTCGTTGAAATGCTCCTGAAGAACCATGGTGAAGAACAGCCGCGGCTGCGTCCGAAAAGAAAATCAGAACTAAGAGCTCACGCTTTGACCTAGCGCTTATATATATAAAATGAGAACGAGCGCCGGTTTATAATGAGCGTGAGCTCAGAAACATTTCGCCCGGCCGAGCATTTGGATCACTTGGACGCAGGTGGGCGGTGAGAGAGTTGTGGGCGCTAGAGAGGTGGCCGGATCGGGTGTTGGGGCTGTGCGTGGTCGGCAGTGGCCGGCAGGCGAGCGGCCAGAGAAGGTTGGCGGTGAAAACGTGCGCGGAGAGGCATGCGGGGCGCTGGGCGTTGGCGATGCCAGCGCCGGATGGGATGTAGCGTCTTGGCGGGAGGAGGCTAAGCGGCGGGCGCGGAGTCACAATGGCGCTGAATTGTAACGCTAGGCCGGCTAGGTGGCGCTAAGGCGAAGGCTGGTGGGCGCAACGTGCGCCGTTGGCGGGACCGCGGGCGCTGGCGAAGCCCATCGCCGGACGGATGCTTGCGGCGCGGGCGGGTCGGACGAGGCGGGCATCGGCGGGCGGCGCGCGCGCCGATAGCCGAGTCTTTGGGCGAGGGCGCGCGGCATGGGCGAGGGCGCTTCGCGCGCGTGCGGGCGTGCGTTCGTGCGGGCGATGGGTCTGGGCGCACGGGCGCCGCCGTGTGACGGGGTGGCGTCGGCGCGACTTTGATCGTTCGTCCCGTTCTCCTTCGTCTGAACTCCGATTTACGCGGTTTTCACCTACGAACTTCTATCGATATGCTCTTCATTATACTTGATCCTTGGTAGATTTATTTTATCCTATTTAATGCCGATTTTCTGCAAAATATTGAAACGAACCAAGTAAGTCCGAATCGGTAAATAATAATCGAACCAACGACATAATAGGATAAACTACTGAAAATGACATGTAAAACAATACCAAGAATAAACACAAATTCATACCAAACAACTCCCCCACACTTATCCATTTGCTTGTCCTCAAGCAAACTCTATATCAATAAGAATATGGAAGATAATTCATGCAACTTCACTCTTATTCTAATCAATCAAACCTTATTGCTTTTCCCACACTTGGTGTTTACGTATTCAAAGATAATGTGAAATAAATCTAGGACGGCAATTGATTTCCAATAAATAAAATGGTAAACTCTGCTCAGACCCAACTCTCCGTTAGGGGTGAACTAACTAATGTGGTCACCTTTAGCAACAAGTTTCTTTGATAACATAGAAAGCATTAACAGATTTTGGAACAATGTTCGAAAGGTGAATTCTCGATAAACTCGAGTCGCCTATCGTGGTTTCCCATGCCCATTTCTCAATTTACGAGAAAGAGGGGCAGAATCCCATCCTCCATTTATACAATCTCAGCAATATATTGGAGTTTCATTCTCCTTCTTTTCTCTTCTTTTTCACACCCTTTTTTTATTTTAAGAAACAAGTATATAGATGGCCACAATGTTAACACTACCCCTAACATTAGTCGGACAGATCACATCAATTTCCCCTTATTCATTTTCTATCAATCACAATCTCGTCAATTCACATTACACTCAAATCATAAATCACCAAAAGTCTCGGAAATTCAAAAACAGTTTGACCAATACCACAAAGTTCAGATGCAACAATCAAAATCCCAACCTTACGAGCACAGAATAAAACTTGATTCCAAAATAATCATCACAAAAATTTTATCACCATAAAAAGGCCAAAATACTTGCAAATAGATATAACAATACACCAACAATCATCACAACAATCATCACACAACAAACTCATCCCCCACACTTAATTCGAGCACTGTCCTCAGTGCTCTAAACAATGAAAGCAAAAAATATAAGAGGATGAGAACTTCCCTGAAGAAAGATGGCGAAAACAGGGCTGGAGTATCACGGCTTCACCTCACGGCTGACGACGTTCCAATTTCAAGCAAAACTAACACAGAGACAACAGATAGATCAAAGAACAACGAAACAAAAAAAAAAAGAAAAAGAAAAAGAAAATAAAAATCCGTGGGTAAACTCCCACGTAGTACTCAGTTTTAACGTCGTGAGCCCGACGTATTCCGGTCAACAACGGACTATCCATAGTCCTTTACCTGCAGGAATACCATCTCAGCCAGAACATCAGTAGTAACTATATATGCACAAAGGACAGTAAAGAAAGCAAATAATGAATCATTTAAGCTCAAGTCAAACATCCTATTCTCCAAAGAAAAATAGATAACTTTAATACCCAAAGCACAATACTTTGGTGAATAAGGATTTTAACATATTATAGAAGCTACCTCGACTTTTGTCCTCAATTTTTCCTCCTCTGGGAACACGTACTTCAATTGTGGAGGCAGTTCTTTCACTTCCATAATGGGCTTTGGCATGCTATCAACTTCATGTGCCCACTCTTCCTCGTCAGTCGTCCTTGTAACAACTTCCTCGTGGCTCTGATCCTGCTTCTCATCCTCACGTGCCCATTCTTTCTCATTTTCCACCTTCTCTGGCTGCAGCGACTCGTCAGGTGTCTTTCCCACCCCATTCTCAACAAATGGGTCACTTTCAATAGTAATGACCGTCGGAGTTTGATCAGGTTGGTGTGGGAAAGTTATGACTTCAGTCACTTTCTCGTTTTCTACCCCCTGTGACTGCAGCGGCTCATCTGATGTCTCTTCTACCCAATTCTCAATAATTGGGTCACTTTCTAGAATAGTGACCGCCTGGACCTGTTCGGATTGGGTTGGAAGTTCCCTCCATTGCTGTAACAGCTCATCAAGCAGGCTGTTAACATGTCCCACTTGCGTCTCTAAACGCAGAGATGAGGCGTTTGCAGCATCCATTCTGTGAACTAACAGATCCATTCGTGGGGCGAACGAATCCTCAAAAGATGACCTCTGAGGTGGTGGTGGGTGTGGTGGTGAATAATACTCCGCCGCTGGGTCGTACCAATTCTTTGTGGAGGCCGTGCTGCTATGGATCACACCATTCATAATCGGGTTGTGGGTTCCAATATTCCGGTCGGGTTGTGGTTCCCACCATTCCGAATTGGACTGAGGAGGCGGCTGCTGCTGCTGCGGGTATGAATACTGAGGTGGAGATGGTTGCTCTGGGTATGAATATTGAGGTGAAGAGGTTTGTTGTGGGTACGGATACTGCGGCGGAGGTTGTTGCTCCCAGCATGGATTGTAGGCTTGATGCTCATGGTAGGGATCATAGGCAGGCTGCTCATGGCCTGACGGACATCCCTCAGAAAAATCGAACTGGGCTCCTTCTTCGAAAGAAGAATTTGCCCAATACGACGAACTTTTCTCCCCCCAGCCTGTTTGACCACATTCGTACTGCTGATACCCTTGCATTAACAGACACCAATAACAAAAACAAGATCACACGCACCGGGGAAAAAAGCCAAAGTAAGCTAAAAGAAAAAAATAGAAAACAAACAACACAAACAATACGCCTAAAGTTTTTAAGAATCGGCGCCAAAATTTGTTCAATCAAAAGTGTACTCTTAATTGACTCATAATCGAATGAGGTGTTATAGTAGGGAAAGTTAACCCTAGTCGTCTCTCAAGGAAAACTTAACAGGGCTATTGTTCGTGTCAAACACAGAAAGCGATAAATCCTAACACTCTAATACCAACAAGGGTTTGAAACATGCAGGAATTGAAATACGAGAAAAAAACAGCAATCCTAAGCTAGGGGTTGTCAATCCCGAGCTAAACTAATAAAGCATTAAATCTAAACCAGGGGTTGTCAATCCCTAGTTGAACTATGGAAGCAATAAAACGAAAGCAATAAACGAAAACAATAGCAATCCAATTCATTGGGTTTGTTAAGCCCTAATCTAAATCGATTGCAAATAAACCATAATTTTCAATCATCCAACAAAACGAGGAATTAATCGAAAGGTGAAATCATTAAGCAATGCAAATCAGCGGAACATGAAAATCCAATCCACTGTCACTATGGAATTGAATCCAATAAAAATCACCAAACAATAAACTATGAAATTGATTCCGATAAAAACAGATTAATCCAGAAGCATGAACTGATAAACTAAATTATTCAATGATGAAAATGAGAATAGGAATTTAAACTATGATTTATCTGTGTCTGAGTTGTCGTTGAAATGCTCCTGAAGAACCATGGTGAAGAAACGGTAGCTGCGTCAGTAAGAAAATCGAGGTGAGAGCTCACGCTTTGACCTAGCGCTTATATATATAAAATGAGAACGAGCGCCGATTTATAATGAGCGTGAGCTCAGAAAACATTCTGCCTTCTGCGTGAACGCCGGATCACTTGGAGCGCTGGCAAGGCGGTGAAAGAGTTCTGGTATTTGGAGAGGTGGCCGGATCGGGTCTTTGGGCTGTCGTGGTCGGCCGGAGAAGGTTGGCAAGCAAAACGCGCACGAGAGGCGATGCGGGGCCGGGCGATGCCAGTCGGATAGATGTAGCGCGCGGCGGGGAGGGAGGCTAAGCGAGCGGGCGCGAGTCACGACGGCGCTGAATTGCAACGCCGCTGGCGGGCGAGGCACGGAGCGGGCGAGGCAAGCATCGGCCGGGCGCAACGCGCTGAAGTGGCGGGCACCGCGGGCGGGCGCGGCCAGGTGCGGATGGATCTGCAGCGGCACGGGCCGCGGGCCGGACGGGCGACGCTGGCGGGCGAAGGCGCGGCGCTAGATGGCCGAGTCTTGGGCGAGGCGCGCGGCATAGGGAGAGGTGCTCGCACGCGCGTGCGGGCGTGCGTTCAGCGGCGATGGGTCTTTGGGCGCGCGGGCGCTGGCGTGTGTGACGGGGTGCCCGTGCGTGACTTTGATCGTTCGTCCGCTTCTCTTCGTCGAACTCCGATTTACGCACGGTTTTCACCTACGAACTTACGTCGAGATGCTCTTCATTTTACTTGATCCTTGGCAGATTCATTTTATCCTATTTAATGCCGATTTTCTGCAAAACATTGAAACGAACCAAGTATGTCCGAATCGGTAAATTATAATCGAACCAACGGCATAAATAGGATAAACTACTGAAAATGACATGTAAAACAATATCAATAATAAACACAAATTCATACCAAACAGGTATAACGACGGAAAATTCCATCGTTGATCACGCATTTTCTTGTAGTGCATGTGACTTTGTAGACAATTGAAAGAGGTTATTTCCAAAACAAACTAGCCCTAATAATTTTATTTTAATTTTTGAGGTAAAAGGAGTTATATTATTAAGAAGAAGAATACATGCACCTGAGAACAGGAAGACCAACCACAAAGTTTGATGGTTCAATCATCATAGTAGAACATACAATAACATAAGTTATTTGTATGGAACCTCCGCCTCCATAAAAGCTTTGCGGTGGCCAATGATTTCTCCAAATCCCGAACGGTCGTACTCACCGCTGCATCGCATCAGCAACCATTTTACTCATGACCACTAATAATTATAAAATGGTTTCTTTATTACATTAAAATATTAGTATTTGATTGGATATGGTTTGAAATTTTCTAGAGCTCACGTTAAACTGCATTATGAACATATTAGACCAGAAAGGATTTAAACATAACTCGAACCAGATTCAACATATCCCAAAAACAAAATTCTCCCGATAATGTCACAGATGTTGTGAGGAAGCAAATGTAGGGAAATCTGATTTTAACCCTCTCCCGAGGATCTATCTTGGATGTTTAATTCACCATACATTGATTATATTCCTAGCATGCACCTATATAATTAATTGCAACACGTAGGAGTTTTCTTGTGTTTACTTGCGAACATGGGGATGAATAGATCAAGACTCGTGCTTTGATCTTACGAAGCGTATCCGTTTGCCTAAACTCCAATGTCGAGTGAGGACAATCTATAGAGAATGCTATAGAAAAAAGTCTTCTTCCTTCTCTCTAGATTTTCGAAAATTCTCACTATATGGATATAGTAATTCTCGAAAATAATGACTTAAGCATTAACCTTGATTTTCTCTCTCACCTTATATTTATAATGCAACCCTAAACCCTATCAAGATATGATTTATGCATATCTAATGAATATAATCTTATCACTTAAGATAGAGAGGATCAAGTCGACTCCTAGTGGGACTCTAAGAGGTGGGCGATTTTTCCTTAGCAACAGGCTGGATGGGCCAGCCGTGGATCAAATGCACGAGGAATAAAGATGGACCTCAAATAAATTAATTATCTTATGTTCACCCAAAACATAAATTAATTCATAAATATTTATTCATGCCACTAGAGAATAAATCTTGACTTACCCTTTATTTCGAAGGTGAGTCGGCTTGCACTTAGAATTTCTGAATCCCCGTATTTAAGATATCGACGTCCATTAATTATTCTGATTCGATTGCTTAAAATAATTAATATCTTTAATTCATAAGTAGTACCACTCAACCTTATTATTGTACTTGAGATAACTCAACTGCGGGGTTTAGTACAAGAAATCTTTGAGCTCCTTAAGGGGACGTCATCATCCTAAGCAGATAAGGTGACTCGACACGGGTAACTAGCATGACATACAACACCGCCACCACCCAAGATGCGAGAGAATCTTGGGTTATCTCATGTAACCCTCACCCATAGCAAGTCAAAGTAATGGTCAAGAACTCATACTCACCTAATACCTTATCGAGGTTTAGATCAACGTAAGTCTCGAGATCTAGGTTCTTCACGACGGTCAGATAGAAGAACTCATCTCACGTGATCCATCAATACGTCGAGACGCACCGGCATAGACAAGCAACCAAGTCAAGTCACTTCTTATCTACACCTCGGCTATACCGATAATTCATCCTCAAGTTGTCTCAGCTGTGATACTTTTTATATCTCATTAAGCTTGACCAATCATACAGACTTATGTGATCTATAGCACACTGTATGATCTAACTTATATATGAGATAAAGGGACATACATATGGAATCAAGTAAACAATTCGGATAAAAGATTGTAATAGTGGTAGCAGAAACATTGTATACAAGCTCAACCAAATGTGGGTGCCATCTTGCGCAATCCAAGTCCTCGAATATGCTCTTCGTAGACTTTTGCGCCAGCTCTTCGTGAATGGATCAGCTAGGTTATCCATGATACCAATCTTTTCTATCACACGCCTCTCTCGTCTAAAGATTTCTCGTATGACATGGTACATTCTCTCTATGTGTTTCGTTGCCTTGTGGGTGCAGTGGTTCCTTCGAGTTTGCCATCGCACCGAGTTATCACGAGAAACTATGATGCTCTTGGGCAAACCGGTACCACATCTAGATCCGTGAGGTAGTTCTTGAACCATCTGACCTCTTTAGCGACCTCCGAGCGGCTACATATTCGGCTTCCATGGTGGAGTCCGCAATGCATCGCCGCTTTGCACTCGCTTGAGGATACGGTTCCTCCTCCCAAGGTAAACACATAGCCCGAGGTAGACTTCTTCTCATCACGGTCGACTTTGAAATCCGATTACGAATAACCCAAAGGCATTAGACTATCTGCATGGTAAACTAGCCTATAATCTCGAGTCCTTTTCGGTGCTTGAGTATATGCTTTACCGATCAATGAAGCTTGTCCGTGGTTAGGCGATATCTAGCTACTATACTACCGCATAGCGGATATCGGGCCTCGTGCATAGCATTGCATACATGAGACTTCCTACGGCGAAGCGTAAGGAACTTGTCTCATTCCTCTATCTCGCTGCGGTCATGGGTGGCCGCTCCTAAGATAAAGGAACACCATGTCCGAAGGTAGCAATCCTTTCTTGGCGGTCTGCATACTAAAGCGAGTAATCATAGTATCAATGTAAGGCGCTGAGATAAGCTCAACATTTTCCTCTTGAGATCTCGGTAAACCTTGATCCCAAGAATGTACTGCATCTCCTAAGTCTTTCATTTGAAACCGATCGGATAACCAACTCTTTACGTCGATAACAACTTCATGTTGTTGCCGAGTAGAAGGATGTCATCTACGTAAAGTGCAAGAAATACCACATCACGTTGACATCTAAGCGATACACACAACTTTCGCTAGCAACCGGGTAAATCCATGGGACTTTACCACCTCGTCAGCGTAAGTTCGAGGATCGTGAAGCTTGCTTAAGTCCATAAATGGATTTCTTAAGCTTCCATACTAGATGCTCTTCACCCTTCACCACAAAACCTTGGGTTCTTTGCATATAGATGTCTCTACCTTCTTCAAGGTAACCGTTTAGAAAAGCGGTTTTCACGTCCATTTACCAAACCTCAAGGTTTAAGTGGGCTGCTCGGCGGAAGAATTCGATGGACTTGAGCATTGCTACTGCGAAAAGGTTTCATCGAAATCGATGCCCTCAATCTGAGTATACCCTTTGGCCCAAGCACGGCTTTAAAAGCGAAACCTCTCCATCTGAATCTCTCTTCCTCTTGTATACCCACTTACTACCTATGGCTTCCTTGCCATCCGGTAGAGTGTCTTTCATATACATCCATAGCTGTTATGGACTCAATTTCTAAGTCCATAGCGGTGTGCCATGATCTTGCATCAGTGTCTTGTATCGCCTCACTGTATGTCCATGTGTCTATTATTGCCTTTCGTTTCACGGGACTAAATCCGAAGATTCACCCACAAACATAAATCGCTCGGGTTGACAAACAACCTCCCACTACAACGAGGCGCCATCGCACAATGGCAATGATGGGTGCGATAACTTGTGGTTCTCTATCTTGCTCAACTTCTTTGGATAGGAGCCAACATGCACCGGTATCTCCGGTGGAAGTCGACCCACTTCAATTTCTTGTAGTATCTCGGTGTCGATCCTCCCACTGACACGACATCTCGTACCTTTGTCTTGTCGGTGGTGAAAAACGATCATCTTCTAATTCTTGAAGAATGATTTCAACTTTGGATTTATGATTTTCATATAATCCTCTTCTAAGAATCGGTCATTAGTCTTAATAATGACCTTCTAATCCTAGGACTATAGAAATAACCACCTTCGTTCCTCTAGGATAGCCGATAAACGACCTTGCATCGGATCTAGACTCCAACTTGTCGGCCTTCTTGTTCGACACGTGTCTTTGGACTACCCATATCCTTATGTGGATTAAACTAGCTGCGCCCAAACCACAACTCGAAGGGTCTTTTCGTGATTTAGATGGTACTAGATTTAGCAAGTATGCCACCGTTTCTAAGCCATACCCCGAGCGAAATAGACAATGGTGCATAACTCATCATTGATCTAACCATTTCTAAAGAGTCCTATTTCTTCGCTCGACACACCATTTTGTTGTGGTGTGCGTCTTGTAGTGAGTGGGAGGTAATCCCACAATGCACCAAATAGTCCATAAACTCGTTCTTGAGGTATTCGCCACCGCGATTAGACCCATGATGACTTGATACTTTACCTAACCGTCTCCACTTCCGCCTTAAATTCTTTGAATTTCTCAAAGCATTCGGACTTGCGGTGAAGCGAGCATATGTATCCGTACCTTGAGTGTCGTCGATGAAAGTGACAAAATACTTGTACCCTCCACGAGCTTGTGTGGACATAGGTCCACACAGGTCAGAATGGACTAACTCCAACACTTCTTTGTCTCTATAACGCTTCGTTTTGAAGGATCTGGTCGACATCTTTCTTTCTATACAGGATTCGCAGTTGGGAACGGAGTAACTGTCAGATCACCCAACGCTCCATTCTTAGCCAGTCTTTGGATCCTATTTAGATTGATGTGATATAATCTAAGATGCTAGAGAAAAGTGGTGTCATCTTGCGAAGAAAACTTTCTCTTTTTAAGGTTTGATGTAGATGCAATATAATTAAAGGTATTATGTTTGGCGAAATTAGTATAAAGCGAATTATATAAAGTGCCACCACGAGATAACCGTCATTTCTTATGATAGAAACACCACTATCAAAACAATGAATATCCATGAATAAATAGTTTGAAACTGAAATAAGGTTTCGCGAAACTCCGGCACATATAAAACGTCTTTCAAAACTAAAGCTGTTATATCAAAACATAAAGTAACATCTCCGATGCAGCGGCCTCGTTCGCCGCGTTGCCCATGGAGATCGTTATCTCGCCTCACTGATACCACTTGTCGCTGGAACCCACGCAGGTGTAACAAACATGATCGATCGCACCCATATCTACTACCCATGAATGAGTAGAATAAGTCGCTAAACATGTTTCGTTACTAAAACAAATGGCGTACCTTGAGCTTGAGCATAGGGCACTTGGCCTGATGCCCGATCTTGCCGCACTTCAAGCACTTGCCCTCTCGTTTGGCTTTTCAAGCCTCGGTGGCGAACATGTTCTTGCTCCCATTATTCGACTAGTTCCTTTGCCTACCACGTTTGGTGCCCTTTTCTTCTTCCATTTTCAATGGAAAATTTGGGCCCTAGATGTGCTAGCGAGGGCATGTCTCCTTTGCCCATGACTCGTTCGCGGCTCACGAGATCATTAAACAACAGACTAAGTGTATACTCGGTCTTGCTCATGATCGCGTTCACGAAAGTTCTCAAAGACTTGGGCGGTGTGTTGAGGATGATATCGACCTTGGCCGCCGTCGATACCTCCTCCCACCGATCAAGACTATCCGTGAGATGAGTCGTGTCGGAGACATGTTCATGGACCGAACTTCCTTCTTCCATCTTACACTTGAGATTTCTCTCATTGTGTGGAAGTGGACCGTCGATCGATTGCCCAAACTTAATCTCGAGACTTGACCATATTTCGTCGCGTCTACCATCGATCTTTGCGGTTGCAAGCCTTTGGACATTGTAGTCATCATATAGCACTTGGCCATATTGTTTGACTTATGCCTAAGTCTGCTTGACTCTCGCTGCTCATTAGTCGATGCGTCAATAAGGACATCGGGTTTGGGAGTAGTGAGAACAAACATGTGTTCTTGACGATAAGAACATATTCCATGTTTCGTTCCACTCGATAAAATTTGGACCAGATAGAGGATTTTGTGCGAGCATATTGATAATCGATGTAAGAGACATATCTGAAAAGTAATGTAAACACATAAGCATACGATCGCACATAATTCGTAACAATAATATTGTAACCTTTTGATAAAACAATATTAATTGAAACCTCCAATCGCCCAAGGAATCCCACATGCAAGCCACGCGTGTGGACGTTTACACATGAACCCCTCGACCAGACTAAAATATACCTTTTAGTCGTTTAATTTCAATCCATGTTAACTTATCCTTATGACAAATGAAATTAATGATTGGACCTTACTGACCACATCACTATCGCAAGAAGGACTTGCGGAAAATTGTACTGAGGTGATGTCTAAGCAATGACCATAATTTTAACAAATGAAAATGAATTCTTAGAATTGGCATACTCACTCGGACCATACCGCTTCAATCAAATTCCTTTGTTATCTCATTTTAAATCTATCTCTAGAGAACTTATGAAAAATCGCATATGCAAGCCCGCGTGTGGGCGTTTACATGAAACTCCCACTTCTCGATAGATTAAAATATTTTATTTAGAAATCTCATCTAAGAAACTTATGACAAAGCGGTGCAAGCAAGCCACGCGTGTGGGCGTTTACTCACGGTGTGTATCACATTTGATACGATCCTCGTGATACGAATGATCTATCGACCGCCGAGCGGAAGAGCGAACAAGATGGAATATCCCGAAACCTGCAATCTAACCCTCAGTGATATAGGTCGATATTTCGCCTATACCCCAACTAGATAGTTGACGTGACAACTCGGGGACGATGAATGACACCACGAGCGAGAGATGGATGTCTCGTCGACACGTCGATAATTGAATTCCTTGGCAAACAAGAAAATTCAAGAGCTAATGAAGAGAATAAAACTCATATATATTAAGTAAATCAAAAGTCGAAAATTTTCGTATGCTTACAAGCCTTTATATAGGCTAAAATAACGAACCCTAATCCTTGTCAAATAAGGTTCCTAACCTAATCCTTATCAAATAAGGATTCCTAATCAAACAGGACTCTAATTTACAAAAGTTTTAATAGACTGGGACTCTAGATAATCGAGCCTAAAAATCTTTGCGAAAATCTTGATCTGACGTGGCCCATATGCCACATAATAATTAAATTCACGAAACTTGGGCTGCATCAACATTGTTTAGAGATCAAATGGTGGAGGTCTTGACATTTTAATTTAAAAATTAATATGTCGGGTTACTTGCTTAGTCTTTTGTTTCAAAAGGTTTGTCCATGCGAGATCACGTAATCTAGCATGCTTTTCTATAGAACTCGACATGTAAAACATGCTCATGAATTCTAAAATATGCTTGAAAAGCAGCGATAAACCTAGCAAGCTTACTATCGCGTCAATCACGAAAACATATAACATGCTTATCTACGTAATTTAAACATACATAGCATCTTCTGCATAATTTAAACATCACGACATGCTTTAAGCGATATAAAATAAAATAAATTAGTTCATCGCGCCCACCGTGGATCACAGACTTCCGCCTAATTTATTACATAAATTTACAAAGTACGGATCTTCAAACTCAACAGGCCTCGCGTGCAAGAGCGCGGACGGATAAATCAAAAGCTGATTTGGGCGAAAAATAAAAAGCGGGCGGATCGGACTAAAAATCTGGAATCGAATTGAAAAGCAGGTTCGGGCTGAAAATCTGGGTAAGGGTCGAATTTGGGCTGGGTCGTCCCAAGATGGCGGGCCTGACCCACCACGCACGCCAGCTGACCATCCGCCTGAACCGTCGTCACCTGTCGACGAGTCGCCCGCCGAGCTCGCCGAGATCGCCATCGCACTGACCCGATAGGAGGAACGCCGAGCAGCGTCGCGCATCTTTGCCGAGAGGCCCTGCGCGCCGTGCTGCCCGTCCCTGCCGAGAAACTCCCATCGAGTCACCGAGGGACGCTGCCGAGAATTACGCGTAGGTCTACGTGCAATCTCACCCAGGCGCTGCCGAAACCTATCGTCGAGCGATGCCAGGGCATCTGCGCGAGAATCGCGCATCCCGTGTCGCCCGCACTCGACCACTTTGAGGTTTCCTACGCGAGAAACGCGACGAGACCGCCGAGCGCTGCCGAGGCCTCGCACGAGAATCGTGCGCCCCCGCATCGCCCGGGTCTGTCGAGCCGTGCCTAGACCACGCTGAGGTTTCCCGTGTGAGATCTGCCGAGAGGTGTCGAGCGCTGCCTAGGCTTCCACGTGAGAAACTCGCGCGCCTCGCGTCGCCCGATCCCTACCGAGGTCGCTTGGTTGTCGCCGAAGGCTATCGAGCGCTTTCGGGCGAGGCGTCTTGAGCCATACTCGGCACCCCACGCCCGGCGAGCGAAGCCTGTCGACCCTCATCTGCACCCGATGCGCCGAGGCCACTCGCGCGTCGTCGTCGGGCGTGTCTTTGAGCACCGTGCACGCGGAGCATGCCGTCGCCCGCACGTCGTCGCACCGTGTTCTGCCGAGGCCATACGCGCGCATGGCGCCGACCGCTGTGCTCACACCTTGCGTCCGGTTTCCGACGTGCGTTCCGACGTCTCATTCTTCGTGCTATTATCTTCGTGTGCAATACTGGTCCGTGCGCGCTAGGGCACAGCCCACACGCACGCCCAGCAGCCATCCGCCGCCCAGGTTAGTCGTCGCCCTGTCGAGGAGTCACCGCCAAGCTCGCCGAGATCGCCATTGCACAACCCGATCGGCGCCGGCGATGTCGCGCATCCTGCGAGAGGCCCCTGTCGCCGTCTGCCCATCCTCGCCGGAAACTCCCATCGAGTCACCAGGGATCTTTGTCGAGAATTGCGCAGTGCGTATTGCAATCTCACCCAGGCCCTGTCGAGACCCATCGTCGAGCGTCGGGCGTCTGCTGGCAGTGCAGCGCCCGCGTCTCCCGCACTCGACCACTTTGAGGTTTCCTGCGCGAGAAATACGCCGAGACCGCCGAGCGCTGCCGAGGCCTCGCGCGAGAATTGCGCGCCCCTGCGTTGCCCGCGTCTGTCGAGCCGTGCCTAGACCACGCTGAGGTTTCCTGCGTGAGATCTGCCGAGAGGTGTCGAGCGCTACCGAGGCTTCCGGTGCACCTCGCATCGCTCGACCCTGAGGTCGCCCGTTGTCGCCGAGTCTGCCGAGGTGCTTCCGGGCGAGGCGTGCCGAGCCATGCCCGGCACCCTGCGCCCGGCGGCCCGAGCCCGCCGACCGTCTGCGCCCGACGCGCCAAGGCCACTGCTGCGTTGTCGTCGCGCGTGTGCGGCGTCGTGCCGCGAGCATGCCGTCGCCCGTACGCCATTGCGTCGTGTTCGCCGAGGCCATCGCGTGCATGGCGCGAGTCTTTGTGCTTTCGCGCCGTGCGTTCGGTTTCGGCGTGCTCCGTCGTCTGGATTCTTCGTGCTTTTGTCTTCGTTCTTCTTTTACGGATAAGATTTACAAGAAAAATCTAATCTAATCACGGATTTTCTCGTGGTGAAAAACAAAATCCGACAAAAATAAAAGCGAGCCACGATGATCGGCAGCATTCACAATTAATTAATTACTCACGTTATAATCAGCGTGAATTAATCCAACCGAGCGAATCGATCCGGGCTCGATACCAATTGTGAAATCGATTTTAACCTCTCCCGAGGATCTATCTTGGATGTTTAATTAACCATACATTGATTATATTCTAGCATGCACCTATATAATTAATTGCAACACGTAGGAGTTTTCTCGTGTTTACCTACTGAATCATCGGGATGAATAGTTCAAGACTCGTGCTTTGATCTTGGATCGTATCCCGGTTGCCTAAACTCCAATGTCGGTGAGGACAATCTATGGGGAATGCTATGAAAACGTCTTCTTCCTTCTCTCTAGATTTTCGAAAATTCTCACTATATGGATGTAGTAATTCTCGAAAATAATGACTAAGCATTAACCTTGATTTTCTCTCACTCTATATTTATAATGCAACCTAAACCCTATCAAGATAGGATTTATGCATATCTAATGAATCTGATCTTATCACTTAAGATAGAAGATCAAGCGAGTCAGTGGGACTCTAAGAGAGTGGACGATTTTTCCCTTAGCAAGAGCTTGGACTCGCCGCCCCGTGGATCAAATGCAGGAATAAAGATGGGCCTCAAATAAATTAATTATCTTATGTTCGCCCGAACATAAATTAATTCATAAACATTTATTCATGCCACTAGAGAATAAATGTTGACTTACCCTTTATTTCGAAGGTGAGTCGGACTTGCACTTAGACTTTCACGAATCCCGTTTTAAGATATCGTCGTCCATTAATTATTTACGATGTTACGATCGCTTAAAATAATTAATATCTTTAATTCATTAAGTAGTATCACTCAACCTTATTATTGTACTTGAGATAACTCAACTGCGAGGGTTTAGTACAATAAACCTTTGAGCTCCTTAAGGGGCGTCATCATCCTAAGCGGATACGGTGACTCGACACGGGTAACTAGCATGACATCAAGCACCGCCACCACCCAAGATCGAGAGAATCTTTGGTTATCTCATGTAACCTCACCCATGCAAGTCAAAGTGATGGTCGGCAACTCATACTCACCTAATACCTTATCGAGGTTTAGATCGGCGTAAGTCTCCGAGATCTAGGTTCTTCATGGCGGTCACGATAGAAGAACTCATCTCACCGTGATCCATCAATACGTCGAGGCGTCAAAGGCATAGACAAGCAACCAAGTCAAGTCACTTCTTATCTACACGCAGCCTATCCGACAACTGCGTCCTCAAGTTGTCTCGGTGTGATACTTTTATATCTCATTACGTTTGACCAATCATACGGACTTACGTGATCTACAACACCTTTGTATGATCTAACTTATATATGAGATAAAAGGACATACATATGCAATCAAGTAAACAATTCAGATAGGAGATTGTAATAGTGGTAACGAGGAAACATTGTATACAAGCTCAACCAAAGCGCTTCGATATACAAATCAATAGCAAACTTCTCCTGATCAGGCCATCCCTAATGGAGGACGTAAGTGAGGAAGTTAGACAAGAGTGAAAAGAAAAGGGGGAAGAAAGAGAGGAGAGAAGAGAGAGGACAAAATTTTGATTCCCCAATGAAAAAATTCGAGGCGGGTACCACAAGAAGCGGATGAGATGCTTGCGTGTGCGACCACCGTGCCGCCGGCGGAACCTGACAAAGGTCGCGTGAGTTGCACACGCCGATTCTAAGCAACTGGATGGCGAGATAACTTTCCTTTAGGCGATCCACTTTCTCATTTCTTTCTTTTTTCTCTCTCATACTTTTGTTTCTTTTGTTTTTGTTTTCATTATTTTATTCTTTCTTTTTGTTTTGCATATGTTGCCGTTAATATTTGTTTGTTTTTTGTTTTTTTAAATGGATAGTTTGTAATTTGATTTTTTTTTTTGTAATTTGAATTGATCCATTGCACAACGGTCTTCTTTTATTGATTTTTTTTACTCAACATATATCAATACACCATATTTATTATTCTTGTTTAATATATCTTTTTTTTATTCCAAAAATTTGACGTCTATTATGGATGGATTTTCGAATTGGTTTAATCCGCATGGATCAAATCAAAAATTCGACATTCCTTTTCGAAATTCGGCGTTCCTTCTCAAAATTCCGATGTAAAATCGAAAGTTCGATGGTTTTAGGTGGCAAATATTCCTTATCCTCACATCTTTCCTAACAATCGATGAGTGTCCCTATACCTCCATATGGATATTCACCTCAAGGGTATCAACCAGACGGATATCAACCTTCTATGTCGTGTTATCCATTCCAACCTCCAGGGTATCTTCCACATTCAAACTCGTCAAGGAAGAGCAGCATAAAAGGGGTGAGCATAGACCATGCCATCTTCTGAAAATACGTCTCCTTACCTAGCACATTGTTCTCCACAAGGTTTATAGAACATAAATCTCTCTCATGATCTTGATTCAGACGATGATGGAAATCATGTCAAGAAGAAGATGGTGCCTTATCCGGAGGAAGAGTGCAATGTTCTTGCACAATGTTAGATCGATATTATTGTCGATTCAGTGATTGGGAATACTCAAAAGTGTGACCAAATTTGGCAAAGAATTGTAGAAACCTACAACACAAATCGCCATGCAAACATTCTCAGAGAGACATTTTTCGTCTTTAAAAACGCATTTTGTTCAAAAACTAACTAAATGGATTTCTGAAGTTTATAACAGGAATGTGCAAATGTGGGGAAGCGGAAGAAGCGATGCGATATTATTAAGATGGCATAAAAGGAATACAAGCTACATCACAATACACAACAATGATTTAAGTATCTTGGGGTATGGAGAATCTCACACATGCCCCAAGTGCGTAGAGGTGGAAGGTAATGTTCAAGCCTTCAAAAAAAAAAAAGATTTATGCGGGAGAAGCCTACAATTCCCCTTCCAACCATGACGAATATGTCTCGAGCCATCTAATATGGCAAAAGCAACAAGGCAAAAACAAAAAAAAATGACGATTTGGGAATTACGACAGATCTGATAGGTTCGAAAACAGAGGCTGCAATGCAATTCAGTATGACAAATGAGTATGACATTGTCATGAAGGACACATCTAACATTACAGATGATCAAAAGAAAATGCACAAGTTGCACCGCGAGATGGTGAAGAAAAAAGGGCAACATTTTAAAAAATAAATTAGTAGTTGCTTTAATTTTAATTTATGTTGTGTTAAACCAATTTTTATTTATTTTAATTTGACAAATGTGTTGTGTGTTGTAGCAATTTCTCTTTCAATAAAAATTTGAGTTTTTTTTTTAGATTTTTATTCTTATTTTTTTAAGGCAATCATTTTATTTTTTAATTATAATTTATTATTTAAAAGTGTCGATTAGTTAACGTAAAATTAAAATCTATTCAAGTTAAATATAAATAAAAATTAAATTATATGTAAAATGTATAAATATTATATGTAAAATGTATAAATATAATAAAATATGTAAAAGTAATTGGTGATATAATGATGAGGTCAATGAATAGTTAAATTTGGAGAAGTATGAAAAAGTATTATAGTAGAAAATTTGGGTTGGGGAAGATATTGTTGGATTTGTATACTGGAAGCAGTTTTGGTTGAACTTATATACAATGATTCCTGTTACCACTATTGCAATATCCAATTTGAATTGTTTACTTGATTGCATATATATGTCCATTTATCTAATATATAAGTTAGATCATACAGTGTGTAGAAGATCACAAAAGTCTGTATGATTGGTCAAGCTTAATGAGATATAAAAAGGATCACAGCTGAGACAACTTGAGGATGAGTTGTAGGTATAGGCTGCGGTATAGATAAGAAGTGACTTGACTTGATTGCTTGTCATACCGGTGCGTCTACGGCGTATTGATGGATCATAGTGAGATGAGTTCTTCTATCTTACCGTCGTGAAGAACCTAGATCTCGTGAATTTACATTGATTTAAATCTCGATAAGGTTTTAGGTGAGTATGAGTTACTGACCATCACTTTGACTTGTTATGAGTGACGGTTATATGAGATAACCCAATATTCTCCGCATCTTGGGTGGTGAAAGTGCTTGTATGTCATGCTAGTTATCTGTATCGAGTCACCCAATCCGTTTAGGATGATGACGTCCCCTTAAAGAGCTCAAAAGGTTTATTGTACTAAACCCTGCAGGTTGAGTTATCTCAAGTACAATAATAAGGTTGAGTGGTACTACATAAGGAATTAAAAGAGATTAATTATTTTAAGCAGTCAGAACGCTATAAATAATTAATGGACGTGTAATATCTTAAATAAGGGGATTTGTGAAGTCTAAGTGCAAGCCCGACTCAACTTCGGAAATGAAGGGATAAGTCAGCATTTATTCTCTAGTGGCATGAATAAATATTTATGAATTAATTTATATTCTGGGTTGAACATAAGATAATTAATTTATTTGAGGCTCATCTTTATTCCTTGCATTTGATCCCTGGGCTGGCCCATCAAGGCCTGGAGCTGTATGAAATTCCATCCCTCATGATAGATTCTCACTGGGACTCTGTTCTGATTCTCTCTATCTGAATAGATATGGTTAAATTTATTAGATATGCAGAGATCGTATCCTAATAGGTTTCTAGGGTTGCATTATAAATATAAGGTGAGAGAAAATCAGAGTAACCGAATGCTAAGAGATTTTCAAAAATTATATTGTGAACATTGTGATTTTCGAGATTTCCAAGTGTGAGGAAGAAGACGAATTTTTGCAGTACTCTCCATAGATTGCTCTCACTCAGCATTGGAATTTTGGCGAACGGGATACAGTCCAGAAGATCAAAGCACGAGTCTTGATCCTTATTTTGTCCGAAAAATTCACAGGTGGATACGAGAAAACACCAATGTGTTGCAATTAATTATATTGGTGCATGCTAGGTATATAATCAATGTATGATGAATTAAAAATCCAAGATAGATAATCGGGAGAGGGTTAAAATCAGATTTCCCTACAGATATATGGAAGAAGTTGACGTGGCATAACAGAAAAAAAGCAAAAACACATAACCATTGAGGATGCTCTGAGGGTCAGCCAGCAATCGAGCAACAATGACATCGTGTATGTTGGGATTGCCTCAACAACCTACTTCACAAGAATCTCCTTCATGCCCGCTAAAAAATCTACACACTCCAATTAAGTGAATCAAACAAAACAAATAAGCAGACATCGAAGGGCAAGACATAAAATATTATCAGTATAGAATTTTACGTATTCCCCATTGCATTTTAGTGTGTGTATATATATAGGGGGTTGGTTCTTGTGATAACTAAATCTTTTGTACAAATACTACCTTTATGCATTATAAACTCATTGTATTCACTGTGAAAGTTATCGCATTAAAAAAATTCGAACTTTCATACCTCACGGGATTCGAACCAGGTGATGAATTCATTCAACAAAATAATGCATTCTCCATAGATCTTCACGATCAAATGACTGAAAATGATTCACACGTTCTCAATTTAAAGTAACTAGCTATGTGAACACTTGCACTGAACAAATAAATTAATTGCACTATGATAATGCATTGAACGTATAATGTTATCATAGTGTAACTACTTTATACGTCTAGAGCAAGTGTTCTCACAGATCTTACGATAAGAGATTTTTATTTTAACCCAACCATATTTATCAAATAAAAATATTCTTATTGTGAGAACACTACAATGCTGATAAACCTCATTTCTACACGGTTTTAAGTTGTTTCGTTCATTTTATAATAGTTAAGTGGTCATATGAGCGCACGTTTGATATGTTTATGTTTACCTTGAAAGATATTATGCCCTGTGTATTTCGTGTCATTTTGCACAGGTTTGGATGTAAAAAATGTGGATCATGAGAAAAAGGGGGTTTTTCCCCCGCATGAGCTCGCAAGCCCTCATCGCGAAATCAGCTCACGAGCCAACACGAAGAACACAGCATTACGTCTCGCGACGTTTCATCATGGGGAAATGTCGTGAGGTAGTCTCGCAAGTACATAAGCGTGAAGAAACATGTTACGCTTCGCGAACTTTCTTCGCAGAGTTGTGTCGCGAGCTAAGGTCACACAGAAAGACGGAGAGCTAACGAAGTGAGGCATCGCGACCTATCATCGCCACGTAGTCTCGCGAGGAAGAGGTTTCGAGAGAGGACGGGTGCACGATTTGACTAGGCTCGCAACGTTTTGTCGCTAGGTGAATCTCTCGAGCCAATGCAGGATTAGGGTTACAAATGGGTGGAGCAGTCGAGAATCGTGGGTTGGACTTTTTACGAGAGATTTTGAACCAGAGACGATTTTCTTTAGCTTTTGAGAGAATTCTTTTCATTCCAACTTCTGATTTTAATTACTTTAAGAGTTCAAGATTGTTGTTGATTCAAGATACTACGTTATTCGTTGTTGATTTTCACGATTTTATTCAATAGATTCAATTCATTTTTTCTTTATTTAATTCTTGGTTTGGTATTTTAATTATGAGTAGCTAAATCTTTTATTGATTCTAGGGTTTGTATGTCTAATTAGATTCCTGTGATTTATCCGTTGATACTATTTTACCTTCCCATTCACGATTTATGATTCTTGGCTTTAATTCTCATGTGTTGGTATCTTCAGTATTGATGCATGCTAGTTATGTGGTTGATGTCTTGACGGAATTAATCGCATAATCGATTTCTTGAATATATAATACATACCTTACCTTGAGACCTGGTGGAGATAGGTAAACTATAGGATGTTATTATTTGTGTGTTTTTGGTAATTAGCTTACTTCTCTTGAGTCCTAACGGAAATAGAGTTTAGGCTAACCCACTACTATAGGCTGTCCTGTCGGAAGACTGTAGTTACAATAGTGATCATTCATCTGAATGTGGATTAAAATGGTAAACATGCTAATAGATTAATTGTGTGAATCTGGTTAGGTTAAGTACATCCCTAGGGCCAGTCTTTTATTTCTTATTTAATTGAGTCTAGTTTAATCATCACCTCTCGATATTGTTGCCTAAATAATAATCAAGATTATGTGTGAATTACTCATTGTGTTTTCGAGTGTCGGTCCTTGTGGATACGATAATATACTTGCTGTTTTACTATCATTTATTTGTTAGGAAAATTAGCGATCAAATTTTAACGCCGTTCTGTCAGGGGCATTTAGATTTCATAGTGATAATTTTACGGATTGTAGTTATTAATTCGAGGTTTTATAAATTTTTTTATTTTATTGTTTTACTTGGATCTATCTTGGTTTTAGTCTATTTGAGCAAATGCGTGATTACAAGGTCTCGGAGGAAAGAAATTGTTCCATTGAATATTGAGATCGAAAGATCACACAAGAAAGAGCACAGAGAAAGAAAACAACAAGCAATAACAGATAGATAACCACAAGGGAATGCTCGTATGGCCGAAATGGAGACAATGCTAGCTAAGATGCAAAGCCAACTGGCATTACAGAATCAAATGGGCCAAGTTGGAGTACGACTACAACCCAGACCGCTTAATCATATGTACCGGCCACCGACTAATCAATTTCAAGGTGGAGGATGGGGACCAAGTGTAAATGCTAATAACTTTGAGTTGAAACCTTCCCTCATCAGTATGATACAGGCAGAGCAGTTTGGGGAAGGGGTTACTGAAGACCCTAATGCACACTTGGAGGCGTTCTGGATATTTTGATACAATCAAGCGAGAATAGAGTGCCGCCTAATGCTATCCGGACGCGGATGTTTATATTTTCACCGAGGATTCAATCAAAAAATGGTTGAGGTTTGGGCGCTCGGGGATTACTACATGGGAGCGATTACGTGAGAAGTTTTTGTCTAAATACTTCCCACCGCCAGTGCTCGAGAAGATTATTTGTCAAATCTCTCATTTTTACAAGCTGGGGACGAGTCATTATTTGAAGCTCAGGAGAGGTTGAAGTCTCCTTCGAAAATGTCCACATCATGGTTTTTTTCCTGAACAACAGGTGACCCAATTCTACAGTGGACTTACTACTAATACCCGTAGTATTGTGGATGCTTCAGCCGGAGTATGTCTACTCAACAGAGATATCGATGAAGCATTGAGAATTATTAAGGAGATGGCGTCCAACAGTTATCAGTGGCCGATGGAGAGACAACCGATCAGAAGAGTTGCTGCTGCCGAGTTGGATAACAGATATGATGATTTATTGGAAAAATTCACAGCATTGCAGAAGGAGTGCAAATCAGAGAGAAATGGAAAGATGACTGTTACCAGGGGATATGATGCAGAAGAGGCCAACTATGTGAACCAAAGAAACAATTTTCAAAATCGAGGCTTCCAAGGGAATCAGAGTGGGAATCCAGCCTATCATCCCAACAATAGGAACCATCCCAATTTTTCCTATGAAAATGCTCAGAATGCTCAGCAACCACCACCTGGTTTTGCTGTTAATAATGGAGTGATTGTGGAACCAAAGAAGCTTAGCCTTGAAGAGATGATAAAAGAAGTATTGGTGAGTAATCGGCAAATTGCAGCAAGTCACCAATTAATTGTGGCTCAGCAAAATACTCAGATACAACAGATGGGGAACAGAATAAATGCTTTGGAGAGCACTGTCCGTGCCATCAACAATATTGTCACATCCATTGGCAAACAACTGAAGATGGTGGAGAATTAAATAGGGCAGATGGCCAATGAGAGAGCCTGAATTCACAGGCAGGGTCAATTACCAAGCAACACAGAACAAAACCGGAAGAATCAGATGCCTCCAAATCAATGCAGTGCCATTCAGTTGAGAAGCGGAAAATCATATATAAATCACCCGAGTATGAAGCGGAGAAGGGACACGTGGAAAGAGCCGAGGAGGATGAGTAGGAAGAGCATAAGAAGTCCCACCTCACGAGCATTCCTCACGACACAAAGTCGTGAGTAGCCTCACGAGGAAAGACGTAATGACAGAAGACCCTCGTCTCGCGACTCTCTTCCACGACGAAGTGTCACGAGGTGGTCTCGTGAACCCAGACGGAGAGAACCTGCGAGGGAGTCTGACTTAGCCTCACGAGGAAAAGACGGAAAGCATCCCACGCCCAACGCCTGACCTCATTGGGGACTAGGAAAATAGAAATACGATTAGAAGCTCACCCGATTCATGGAGATGTTCCAGAAAGTTAACATCAACATACCCCTTTTAGATGCACTCTGAGACATGCCCGGCACATCAAATCCTCAAAGAGCGAGTAAAGCAAGAAGAAGTGGAAAATTTGAGACACCAACCTTTATGAAGAATGCGGTGCTATTATACGTAGGAAGTTGGCACTCAAACAAAAGGATCCTGGGATTTTCACCTTGTATGCCGGATTGGAGAGCACACATTTCAACGTGTTGTGCAACTTAGAGCAAGTATTGTCGATGCCTCTATCTATTTTCGAATGTGCGGAGATTGGAGAGATGAAACCGATCGCCATTTCATTGTTGATGGTGACAAGTCGATTTCTTATCTAAGGAGTAGTTGAAGATGTGTTGGTAAGAATTCGTGACTTTGTTTTCCAGTTGATTTTGTAATTTTGGATATGCCCGAGGATTAAAATCAGCCATTAATCTTGGGTCACCATTTCTAACAGCGGTCGAGCTTTAATCGATTGCATGATGGTGATCTCACTTTTCGTTTGAACAAAGAGGAGCTAAAAATTTTGATCTATGATGCCATCAAGAGACACGACAACCTCGGACTACAAGATTGTTGATCCATTACCATTGGCACATCCTTTGAACCAACCACAAAGGATAAGCTTGAACATTGCATTAAAAACTCAGTTTTCTCTTATACAGATCTAGATGAAGCTTGTGATGAAATTCTAGAATACTTGTATGTGCTTGCTACCACTCCCATAGTTAAACAGGTCTCATACTTGGACATCAATTGACCGAGTTGACTGGGGTCTCTGAGGTAAAGTTAAATCGGAAGAGCACAAACAAGCAGCTGAGACCACAGGAGCACCCAAATCGAGCTCAAACCATTGTCGGGTCATCTAAGGTATTCATTTCTGGGGGATAATGACACATATCCTGTTATTGTATCTGCTTTGCTTAATCCCACAGAACTGGAGAAGCTCCTGCGAGTCTTGAGAAGATATAAGGATCCTATAGGATGGACCATTGGGGACATCAAGGGAATCAGTCCATCCATCTGCATGCACTAGATTTTATTGGAATCCGAGAACATACCAAATGTGCAACCTCAAAGATAGATTGAATCCAGCTATGCATGAAGTGGTCGAGAAAAGAGGTCTGAAGTTGTTATATGCGGAATGATATATGCTATATCCACACGGTGAATGGGTAAGCCCTACATGTGGTATCAAAGGGAGGAATGATAGTTATCGGGGATGAAAACAATGAGTCGATAGAGACACGATTAGTCATAGGATGGAGGTGTGCATCGATTACGTAGCATTGAATGCGCTTACTACGTAAGGATCATATCCCTTTACCCTTTATTGATCAAATGTTAGACAAGTTAGCAGGTCATGAGTTATACTATTTTTTGGATGGATACTCGGGATACAATCAGATTCTCATTGCTCCAGAAGATCGGCATAAAGCGCATTTACTTGTCCCTACAAAGGTGTTTTCCTACGACGGATGCCATTTGGACTCGCAATGCTCCAAGCCACGTTTAGGTGGTGTATGATGGCAATTTTTCATGGACTAATTGAGAATATCATGGAGGTATTTATGGATGATTTTTCTGTCTTTGGATCTTCTTTTGACAATTGTCTTGATAATCTTAGCCGGTGTTGCAACGATGTGAGGATACTTGTCTAGTTTTGAATTGGGAGAAGTGTCATTTTATGATGAATGAAGGTATTGTTTTTAGGGCACAAAGTCTCAGTAGATGACCTGGAAGTAGATAGAGACAAGGTGGTAGCCATTGAAAAATTACCACCACTAACAAATGTGAAGTTAGTTCAAAGTTTTCTAGGACATCTTTGGATTTTACCGCCGTTTATTCTGCACTTCTCAAAAATCACCAAGCCATTGTGTGGAATTTGTTGGAAAAGACATAAAATTCTCTTTCACAAAGAAGTGCTCGGAAGCTTTTGAGATATTAAAAGCGCTTTGACTACTACACTGTTCTTATTTCACTAGATTGGAGTGCACCCCTTCGAGTTGATGTGCGATGCGGTGATTGGACAATAGGAGTCGTTTTGGGCAAAAGATGGATAGAATTTTCAAAGTCATCTACTATGCCAAAAGACATTGGATTCAAATTTCGGATGAACTATAGAACTATTGAAAAGGAGCTATTGGTTGTGGTATATGCTTTTGATAAATTTCATCCTTATCTAGTGGGTTCCCATACTATTTTGCACACTGACCATGCAGCCATACGATTTCTCTTCAACAAGAAGGACTCGAAGCCACGTCTAGTCCGTTGGATTTTACTGTTCCAGGAATTCGACATGGAAATCAGAGATATGAAAGGATGTTAGAATGTGGTAGCTGACCACTTGTCTTAATTGGAGTAGCCTGTGGAAGAAGATCACCCACATGTAGGGGTGAGCAAAATACCCGAAAATCGAATAGCCTAACTGAACCAAACCGAAAAATCAAATTTGGTTCGGTTATTTCAGTTAATTCGGTTAAAACTGAATTAAAATTCGGTAATTCGGTTTTCGGTCGGTTCGAAATATTTTTAACCGAATAACCGAAAATCGAATTATATATATAAATTACATATTTATTTATTTATTTATTTATTTATTTAATATTATAATTTTAATATATCAATATCTTTAATCCTATTCTTTTATCTCTCTTCCTATTATATCAATATATAATATTTGTAAAATATAATATTATTTATTTATTATATAATACTATCAATTATTATTTTTTGCAAAATACTTTGTATATATATATTATTTATATATTCATTTGAAAAAATATGTTTTCCTAAAAATAAACCATTTTATATATATAATGTTATTTATTTATTCTTTTGAAAAAATATTTTTTTTTGCTAAGAATTCGCCATCGAATAAAATTAGGTTCGGTTCGGTTATTTTTTTAAAAAAATCGGTTAATTCGATTCGGTTATTTTTTCATCCCAAACCGGCGAATAACCGAATACTCACCCTACCCACATGCAAAGATAAGCGATTGATCGATCTAGTATAGATCATACATGGACGGTAGTTGAGTCGATCGCTTCCTAAGGTCCCTTAGTCAAGTTATACTTGTTCAAGTTGACTCTGTAATGTCTGATCGATTTGGTACCGCCTCATGGCCCGCCTCCTAGATGTCCAAATAACCATCGCATCATGTGCATACCATGCTTGACTTGAATAGGTCATATATCAATTTCTAAAGTAGCACTTCCTGACAAGCGGTGTTAGCCGTTATTGATCATACACCCGGTATGTTGACCTTGTTAATTATTTGGTGATTAGACATGTCCCGGATGCTTTATCTTCCTATCAAATGAGAAGTTTATCCATAATGCAAAATTCTACTATTGGAAAAATCCACGTCTTTAAAGGCGGTATCACGGATGGCTTTATCCGTACTTATGTTCACCAATCCTAGTGGGACCGGATCATAACTGAGTGCCACAGTGCCCCCACATGAGGCCACTTTGGAGCCAATAGAACAACCATGAAGATCAATCAGAGTGGATTTTACTGGCCATCAATTTACAAGGATTGTCATGCCTTTGTCAAAGAATGTGATAGATGCCAGAGGATTGGTAACATATCAAAAAGGGATGAGATGCCATAGACATCATTGTTGAAGTTGAATTATTTGATGTGTGGGGTATTGATTTTATGGGACCTTTCCCAAATTATTGTGGTTTTTCTTATATTTGCTTGCAGTGGAGTATGTGTCTCGGTGGATGGAGGCCATTCTTACAACCACCAATGATTCCAAAGTGGTGATCAGATTCTTGCATAAAAATATTCTGACTCGGTATGGAACCCCGAGGGCTTTGCTCAGTGATGGGGGAGCCACTTCAACAATCGGTGGTTGTCGGCGATGCTAGCAAAGTATGGATTCAAGCATAAGATCACGACACCATACCATCCACAAGCAAATGGTTAAGCTGAGTTGGCAAATCGGGAAATTAAGCAGTTCGGAGAAGTCCATTGTCGACAAGAAAGATTGGACCAAACACTTAGATGATGCGTTGTGGGGGCAGCGGATGACCTACAAAACACCCATTGGTATGTCCTTTACCGACTTGTATTTGGAAAATCATGTCATCTATCGGTTGAGATAGAGCACAAGGCTATTGGGCAACGAGGAGGATCAATCAAGATTTCTTAGCATTTGGACACACTGACGAGAGGAATCACGAGTTAGATGAGTGGAGAATCAAGCCTTTGAGAACTCCGAATTTACAAAGAGATGGCTAAGACATTCCATGACTTGAGCATCGGGAAGAAGGACTTTGGCCGGGGGATGAGGTACTTGTTTATAATTCTCGTATTCATTTATTCGGGAAAATTGCGGTCAGTGGTCCGGCCCTTATATTGTGGAAAAGAGCAATCACAATGACACATTTAAGCTCTTCAAGCTGGATGGGAACACATTCAGTGTCAATGGGCATCGTCTCAAACATTATTTCAAACCTCAATGGAAGGAAGTGAATGAGCTTACACTATTTGAGGATCCCTAATGATTGAGGTAATGGTCTAGCTAAAGACGTTAAATTAAGCACTTGTTGGGAGGTAACCCAATGTGTTTGCTTTGTTTTATTTTTGTTTTTGTTTTATTTGGTTTTTTTGTTCTGTTTTTGGGCTTTTGCTTTGTTTTCTTTAGCTTTAAGTATCTTGAATTTTGAGCTTGGGCAAACAAGGGAGTAAAATAGAACAAAAGTTTTCGAAAAATAAGCATCACGTCTCACGACGGCATCGTGGACGTGGTGTCATGGCAGTCTCGTGAGGAATCTGCTGTTGGAAAATACGTTTCGCCTCGCGACCTTTCTTCGAGGAAGTGTCGCGGCGAGTCTCGTGAGGAAATCGCATTGGGAAATATGTTTCGCCTCGGGGCGATCGAGCTAAAACAAACTCAAATTTACTCGCAATAAATGCGAGGTAATTGTAGCGTGATAAGTTAACGAGTGGTCTCTCAAGGAAAACTTAAGAGGCTTATTGTTAGTGTCGCACATAGAAAGCAATTAAATCCTAAACATTCTAATACCGACAAGGGTTTTGAAGCGTCACGGAATTGAAATATGGAAAATAAGCGGCAATCTAAGCTAGGGTTTGTCGATCCCGAGCTAAACTAATAAAGCATTAAATCTAAACCGGGGTTGTCAATCCCTAGTTGAACTATGAAAGCAGTAAAACGAAAGCAATAAACAAAAGCAATATAAAGCAAAGGAAGATGAAAACAATCCCTGTCACTATGGAATTGAATCAACAAAAATACCGATTGCATGAGATGTAAATTAATCACGAAACAAGAATTCACAAAGCAAAATAAATCAGCGGAATGAAGATGCAATAACATAAATCGATAAATCGAACGACATAAATCAATAGCATAAGTCTACAAGATGAATCGAGGTAGACTTCTTCTCATCACGGTCGGCTTGGAAATCCAGTGCAATAACCCAGGCATTAGACTATCCGCATGTAAACTAGCCTATAATCTCGAGTCCTTTTGTTTGAGTATATGCTTTACCGCAGATCCAATGAGCTTGTCGGAGGTTAGGCGATATCTAGCTACTATGCACTACCGCATGACGGATATCGGGCTCGTGCATACATTGCATACATGAGACTTCCTACGGCGAGCAGTAAGGAACTGTCTCATTTCCTCTATCTCGCTGCGGTCATGGGTGGCTGCTCCTAGATAAAGAACCATGCGAAGGTAGCAATCTTTCTTGGCGGTCGCATACTAAAGCGAGTAATCAATTAATGTAGGGCGCGAGATAAGCTCAACATTTTCCTCTTGAGATCTCGGTAAACCTTGATCCCAAGAATGTTGCTTGCATCTCCTAAGTCTTTCATTTGACGATCGGATAACCAACTCTTACGTCGATAACAACTTACATTGTTGCCAGTAGAAGGATGTCATCTACGTAAAGTGCAAAATACCACATCACCGTTGACATCTAAGCGACACACACAACTTTCGCTAGCAATGGGTAAATCCATGTATTTACCACCTCGTCAAAGCGTAAGTTCGGATCGTGAAGCTTGCTTAAGTCCATTAATGGACTTCTAAGCTTCCATACTAGATGCTCTTCACCCTTCACCACATAACCGGGTTCTTTGCATTTAGATGTCTCTACCTTCTTCAAGGTAACCGTTTAGAAAAGCGGTTTTCACATCCATTGCCAAACCTCAAGGTTTAAGTGGGCGCTATGGCGAAAAATTACGATGGACTTGAGCATTGCTCGGTGAAAGGTCTCATCGAAATCGATGCTCTCAATACGAGTGTACCCTTCGCCACAAGCCGGCTTTAAAAGCGAAACCTCTCCATCTGAATCTCTTCCTCTTGTATACCCACTTACTACCTATTACTTCTTGCCATCGTAGAGGTGTCTTTCGTATACATCCATAGCTGTTATGGACTCAATTTATAAGGCCTAGCGGTGTGCCATGATCTTGCATCGTTGTCATGATCGCCTCCTTGTATGTCCATGGGTCGATTATTTCGCTGTTTCGGGACTAAATCAAGATTCACCAACGAACATAAATCGCTCGGGTTGACGAACAACCCTCCCACTACGACGAGGTCTACGCACATGGCAGAGTGGGTGCGATCTTGTGGTTCTCTATGTTGCCAACTTTGGATAGGAGCCACATGCGGCCGGTATCTCGTGGAACTCGACCCACTTCAATTTCTTGAAGTATCGGTGTCGATCCTCCCACTGACATGACATCTCGTACCTTTGCTTAATCGGTGGAATACGATCATTTCTCATTCTTGAAAATGATTTTAACTTTGATTTATGGTTTTCATATTATCCTCTTCTAAGAATCGGGTATTAGTGCTAATAATGACCTCGATCCTTAGGACTATAGAAATAACCATCTTTCGTTTCTCTAGGATAGCATAAACGCTTGCATCGGATCTAGACTCTAACTGTCGCCTTCTTGTTCGGCACATGTCTGGACACCATATCCTTATGTGGATTAAACTAGCTTGCACCAAACACAACTCGAAGGATCTTTTGAATGACTTGGATGGTACTAGATTTAGCAAGTATGTCAGTTTCAAGGCATACCCTCGAGCGAAATAGGCAATGTTGATAATCTGTAAGAGACATATCCGAAAGATAATGTAAACACATAAGCATACGATCGCACATAATTGTAATAATAATATTGTAACCTTTGATAAAACAATATTAATGAACCTCCAATCGCCCAAGGAATTCCACATGCAAGCCACACGACGCTACACATGAACCCCCGACTGCACTAAAATATACCTTTTTGTCGCTTAATTTCAATCCATGTCAACTTATCCTTATGACAATGAAATTAATGATTGGACCTTACTAGACCACATCACTATCGCAAGAAGGACTTGCGTGAAGTTGTACTTGAGGTGATGTCTAGCAATGACCACAATTTTAACAAATGAATTTTAGAATTGGCATACTCACTAGACCATACCGCTCCAATCAAAATTCTTTTGTTATCTCATTTTATATCTATCTCTAGAGAACTTATGAAAATCGCACATAAGCCAGCGTGTGGCGTACATGAAACTCCCACTTCTCAATAGATTTAAAATGTTTTATTTAGAAATCTCATCTAACAAACTTATGATAAACAAGGCAAGCAAGCCACGCGTGTGGGCTTACTCACAAGTCGCTCACTTTGTTTAGAGATCAAAATTGGAGGTCTTGACATTTTAATTTTAAAATTAATTTGTCGAGTTGCTTGCGTCTTTTGTTCAAAAGGTTTGTCCATGCAGATCACGTAATCTAGCATGCTTTTCTATAGAACTCAACATGTAAAGCATGCTCGTGAATTCTAAAATATGCTTGAAAATGCGATAAACCTAGCATGCTTACTATGCGTATCCAATCACGAAACATATAATATGTTTGTTCACGTATTTAAACATACATAGATGCTTCGAATAATTTAAACATCCACGACATGCTATGAACGATTAAAAAACGCTCATCGTGGCTCACCGTGGAACCCGCACTTTCTACTAATCTATTACATAGAATTGCAAAGCATGATCTTCATAAACTTTGAAAACGGGCCTCGCAGTGCACGACCGACGGCTCAAAATTGGATTCGGGCAAAAAATAGGTTTGGGCGAAAAATCGGTCGCGGCGGGTTAAAATGGCGGGAGCTGGGCGGACACGCCATGCGCGCCCAGCACCGCCGCCGACCTCCCCGCCTCGCGTGCTCTCGCGGCTGCCTCGCGGTCGCGACGACCGCACCCGTCGAGCACGCTGCGCGCATGCTGCGTTCAGCGCCGCTCCGCTGTCACCTGCGACCGCGAGCCTCGCAGCGCCGGGATCTCACGCAACAAACGCTTCCATCACCCGTGCGGAAGCAAGGGGATCTCACGCGAACAATGCGCGCCGTCGCCCGTGCGTACTGGGCGTGCAGCCTAGCGAAGCGAAGACGGCCGCGACCGCGAAGCGCCGCCGAAGCGCGCATCCTTAGCGCCGGGATGCCGAGGCCCCGCTGCGCGCAGCTCCGCACTCCGCGCGAGCCATCGCCGCCGCCTCGCCCAACTCGCCGTCACAGCGTGTCCGCCGGACGCCGTCGTGCCAAGCGCCCCGTCGCCCGCACGCCTTGCGACCTCTGCCGATGAACTCCCATCGCTCTCGTTTTCGCTCTTTCGCTTCGTTTTCTTTACGATAAGATTTACGAAAATAAATCTAATCTAACCACGGATTTTCTGGGAACAAACCGACAAAATTAAACGAGACACGATGAGCGACGATCCAACAATTAATATATTGCGCCTAATAATCAAATGTGAATTAGTCCACAGAGCCAGATATCGATCCTGTGCTCGATACCAATCTAAGGAAAATCGATTTCTACCTCTCGCGAGGATCTATCTCGATGTTTAATTCACCATACATTGATTATATTCCTAGCATGCACCTATATAATTAATTACAACACGAGGGGTTTTCGTGTTTACCTTTGAATCTGTCGGGATGAACGGATCGAGACTGCGTGCTTTGATCTTCGCGTATCCCGGTGCCCAATCTCCAATATCGAGGAGGATAATCTATGGAGAATGCTACAAAATCACCCTAACCTCTAGGCAATTTTCAAAACCTCACAAAGCCCTCTTGTGATTCTCGAAAATATGAGGATGTTAATTGATGATTAACCTCGATCTTATCTCTTACCTTATATTTATAATGTATTACCATAATCCCATAAGAAATGATCCGTCATATCCTATAAATATAATAATATCCTTTTAGGATAAAGAGAATAAAATTATTACCATAAGAGAGGAGGAGCGATTTCACTAGCTACGGCGGACGGGCCACCTGTGGATCAAATGCAAGGAATAAAGATGGGCCTCAAATAAATTAATTATCTTATGTTCACGAACATAAATTAATTTATAAACATTCATTCATGCCACTAGAGAATAAATGTCGACTTACCCTTTATTACCGAAGGTGAGTCGGGCTTGCACTTAGACATTACGAATCCCGTATTTAAGATATCGCGTCCATTAATTATTTAGAGTATTCTCGATCGCTTAAAATAATTAATATCTTTAATTCCTAAGTAGTACCACTCAACCTTATTATTGTACTTGAGCTAACTCAACCTGCGGTTTAGTATAATAAACCTTTGAGCTCCTTAAGGGGACGCATCATCCTAAACGGATACGGTGACTGATATAGATAACTAGCATGACATACAATCGCCACCACCCAAGATGCGGAGAATATTGGTTAGAACATATAACCCTCACCCATAACAAGTCAAAGTGATGGTCGACACTCATACTCACCTAATACCTTATCGAGGTTTAGATCATCGAAGTCACCGAGATCTAGGTTCTTCACGACGGTCGATAGAAGAACTCATCTCATCGTGATCCATCAATACGCCGAGCGTCAAAGGCATAGACAAGCAACCAAATCAAGTCACTTATCTATACCAGCACTATACCACAACTCGTCCTCAAGTTGTCTCACGGTGTGAAACTTTTATATCTCATTAAGCTTGACCAATCATACGACTCGTGATCTTCTACACATCGTATGATCTAACTTATATATGAGATAAGGGACATAGATATATGCAATCAAGTAATCAATTCGGATAGAGATTGTAATAGTTGTAACGAGAACATTGTATACAAGCTCAACCAAAATCGCTCAAGATACAACTAACAACATCATCATCTCGAGGATGATGAGCTGAGCCGTAGCTTGCTCGTAACCATACGATATGCGATGGTGGGCCGGACAAATCGAAAGTCGGACCGAGCCGAGCTCGGAAAACACGACGGAGGAGAGGCGGCGGCAGGGCACCTGAGTCGCCGACGGAGAACAACGGCGGGGCATGAGGCATGATGCTTCGGTAGCGCGGCGGATGCGGGCGTAGGCGGAAGGTGCGGAGTAAACTCGCGTTGATAGCGCATCACGGCCGAGAGTGCGGTGCGTGGAGGTGAAACACCCGGACGGATGAAGAACATCGAAGCGGAGGAGAACGACAGCTAGGCACGTGGCGCTTAGGGTAGCGCCGACGGAGAGTGAACGGACGCTGGTGCGATCGTGCGCCAGGAATAGCGCTGACGGAGGATGGAAGCGGGCGCTTGGCGGCATGGAACACGGAGGACGAAGGAGATGGCGCGAGTGCTCAGACACGGTGCTTGGGTGATGCACCGACGAGGTGAGCTGTGGGAGCACGTCGTGTTAGCACGGATGGAGAAGCGTGCCTGGATGTAGACATCGGCGGAGTATATCGAGTGCGAGCGGTGAGTGAGCGGCGTGCGTACGAGTAGAGAGAGAGGAGAAGCGCGTGCGAGATAAAAACGAGATGAGAACCCTAACCTCTTATTATATATAAAATATTTATTATTATTTTATTATTTTTTTGACCGTAGGTTTCACGGCATCCGTGCCGGGTCACCTTCGCCATTTTAACATTTCCCATCCAGCCGGTTTCAGGTCGTCGACGTCAGCGAGCTCCATCGATTCTTCATGAGCAGTACCTCGCCGGTTTGGGTGCGTCCAGCCGGTACCTCTCAGACGACATTTTTCGTATGCTCAAGCACGTTGACTTGTGTCCGATGCTTGAATTCCTTTCTTCTGCAAGAACATCATTCCTCATCTCGATTTTTGTTCTCCATATACCCAAGTCTCCTAGATATATAATTCTAAAACCCGCACCACACAAAACCAAAACAAGGAACAAAACACAACTAAAAACAAAGCGAAAAGCAAGAACAAAACATAAAGAAGAGTGGGTTGCCTCCCACGGGCGATAGTTTTAACGTCGCCACCGACCATCGATTCCTCAATTTGTTAAATTTTATCGGGGAAGTTTCGATCCAACAATGCGCTAGGAGATACCGACTCAGATGAGTAAGGTGAAGCCTCATTCAACTTATCCTACTCGACTTCACCTCGATCTCCTCACACTTAGAAGCTTGGGATCGTGTTCTCGTTATTGATTTCTTCATGACATGGTTGATTGTCAACTTCTTCCTCGACACCGCACTCAACACCTTATTCTCGTCCGCAATATCAAGTGCGCTTGTAGAAAAACATGAGCAGAGTAGAAACAATAGAACTATCACTAGTACTACTTTGAAATGTCTCCGCTGCTCCCAACACGTTAAACTTATTATTCCTTATTAAAATCAATAAGGTATTTGTTGTGACCATAAATGGCCTACCTAGCAACAACGGATGTCCACTCTCATGTTTTCCGCTCTTCTCCCATATCAATAACAACAAAGTCAATCGAGACTAGAAGATTACCCATTCTTATTAAGACATCTTGATCACACCTTTCGGGTGTCGAATAGTCCCCTCAGAAGTTCTAACCGCATGCTGAATATCCAAGTTTTAATGAGTTAAACAAAGAGAAGACATTAAATCGACCTAGACCAATCAAGCATCCCGATGCAGATTTTCCATTACCAAAAGCAACATTTAGAGTAAAACTACATGGATCATGTTGCCTTTGTTTTGGTTGGTGTTGAATGCTGCTTTGACTTAATCTCTTTCTTCATGTCCCCGCTTATGCTTGTCGACTATTAAACCACTCGGAAATGGAACATGGCTCATAAACTTTGAGGCTTAACTTCTTCCTCTTGATCTCTTCATCAACCTCACACTTCTCATCACTTGCATAGAAAATGACCTTATGCATTAGCTAGAAACTTTCCCTTTGGTCTCGCCGCACTAATTGTTCAACAGTCCCACCATACTTGCCTAGATAAAAGTATTTAGAGAATCCTCGCGTTGGTTTTTAGGTGCATCGGTGCCGAGTTTGCCGAGGTTGCTTCTGAACTGGCTCGACTTGATCCCCTTGATTTTGACTCTAAGAGAAATTAGGATGATCTCTCCAACGTGGTTGTAAGAATTCGAAGGGATCATATCTAGCCTCGGATAGCCTTGTTGATTGTCTCTTTGGAACCCTTGTTGGAACCCTTACATAGCATTAACTTGCACTTCATATGCCATCTCATCGCTCTTTGGCACATGTTGGCTCGTGCCCCGCTTCACCACAAATACCAAAAGTTTCCATGATATCACTTGTTGCTGTTGGAATTGAGTCGATGTCCGAGGCTCATTTTCTCAATAGCTAAACTTGCACGGAGATCCACCACCATCTGTGTCATTTCATAGTTGAGCGTCACCTCATTTGTTGCGCGGTCTTGTCCGCGCTTCTCCTTTGCTGAGTTTGCGCTAGCGCTCAAAATTTCACTAACATCATCGGCAGATAATTACCAATGTCTCTCCAACGCATTGTCTATCATGTATTGGAAGTCCATCGTCAATCCATCATAGAAAACGATTAAGGAGCTCACCGGTAATGGTGATGCGGACATTCTTCAGCGACTTAAAACGATCCCATGCCTCATGCAGAGGTTCTCCACCATCCTGCAAGGTAGCTATCTTAGCTCTCACTCTGTGTTTTCTATTTCGAGTAGTGTTTCCCATGAATTTATCATATATGGCTTGCTAACTCGCATGAACGGTTGTAGAGACATCAACCATGTCTCGCTCTATCCTTGGTTTAAGGAAAACACCTCATTCTCGGATCTTCGGAGCCTGCTCAACGGAAAAGTTTGAACCATCATAGAACTCCCGATGAAGTTCAAAGCATCCTCACTGGCATCCCATGGAAAGAAGCGTAGAAGGTTGAAGTGGATGGGCTTCAACTTGTAGTTTTGGGCGGATCCCGAGGACAATGCATGACGTTGTCACCCCAATGAAGGTCGAGCAAAGTCACGCATCCGCGGGTTTCCTTCCTCGTGACTCCTCCATTTGCTGCCATTTCTTCCGCACTAATTCCTCACTCGTAGATCTAGTCTCCAAATTTCATACTCAATCGTCACGAACTCGCTCACTTTCGAGACAGCTTTCTTCCGAGTTCGAAGATTAAAATCTCTCACCTGAATGTTGTATATCACGTGCCAACTTTTTAAGACTTTGACGACCTAGCATACACAAAGCAAGACAAGAAAATAGATTACGCGACCTGTGGGAAGAAAAGAACCAAACGAAAATAAAATAAAGAAAAATAGAGATAAGGAGGAAAATAACACAATAAAAATGCCTAAAGCCTTCCCAACAGACCAAAATTTGTTCCGACCAAATTGTTCTTCTAAGTCGCTGCATATAGTACGAGGTCCCTATAGCGTGGTAAGGTCGACCAGTCGAATCTCTCGAGAAGACTTAACAGGCTTATGATGTGTTACGATTAAAACAAGAATCTAAATCCTAAACTTGATTGGGGATGATACTTAACTAAAAGTAATAGGAAATTAAATCATGAAGACGATTCAAACCAAGCGTTGAAAGCAATTCAATTGCAAAATGAGTAATTGAAGATTGTGAGAAAGACTAGGCATTAGGTTCTTCGCCTTGATTAATGATTAATGCTTGCTTAAGAAATCTACCTACTCATGCGATCCTCAACCTTTAATTCAAAACTCGACTTTCATCCCGTGGATTAAACCTAAGTTATAAGATTTCACAATTATATAAACTATTAGAGTACTAGTTGTTACCTCTAACCCAATTGATTCCTAAGGATGCAACGATCTATCTCTCGATAATACACAAACATAATCAATTAATTGGTGATCAATCACTTAACAATAAACCATATGATTCAATTGGTATACTTAATCACAACAAATAATCAATCAATTAATTGAATCACCCAACCCTAGAATAATATTAGTTCATGCTCATCTCACGGATCAAATAATTGAAATCAATAAACATCATTACTCAATAATCCAACGGAAAAAGAGAATAATAATCCTTACAATTGCAATAGTTGTTGATGAATTTCTTCAATCAAAATTTGAATCACAAATAGCAAAAGAAATACTTCACAATTATTTCGCATGTGGAGGTCACAAGTGAATGAAAACAAGAAATAATGAATGGAGGTAGGTTTCGTTTTAAAACATATATATAGCACCGAAAATTCACATGCCGGACGCGAACCCAAATACCGACGTAGCGCTAAAAACAAGACGAACGCGCTTGCCCAACGCCAGAACAGCGGCGCCACTCATCGCTCTCATAACGGGAAGACACGGATGCATGCCGGCGGACGCGTGGACTCTCGGCGGATCTTCAAATCTGCGGTCGACGCGACGAGTCTCGAACACCACTGCGCCCGCGATCGCGATGAAGCGGACGCGTGCAGCGCCGGCACGCTCGGGATGAATCACCTCGGCGCCCGGTAGGAGGAAATCTTATTTTAAACTTCTCCGGATCTATCTTGGATGTCTAATTCATCATACATTTATTATATACCTAGCATGCATCTTTATAATTAATTGCAACACGTGGTGTTTTCTCGTTTTACCGCGAATTTGTCGGCAATAATAGGATCAAGACTCGTGCTTTGATCTTACGGCGGTATCCCGATTCAAAACCCAATCTGAGTGAGCAATCTATGGAGAATCGCAAAATTCGCTTTCTTCCTCCTTCACAATTTTGAGAATTTTGAAAATATGAATAGACTCACACTTTGATTTTCTCTACCTTATATTTATAATGCAACTCTAGATCCTATTTGGATAGGATCTCGCATATCTAATAAAATTTTAAAATATCTTTCGGATAGAGAGGATCGAACGAATCCCTGGGATCCTTATGAGGTGGCAAAATATGCACTACAGGCCTTGATGGGCCAGGCCTGGATCAAATGCAAGGAATAAAGATGGGCCTCAAATAATTTAATTATCTTATGTTCACCGTAACATAAATTAATTAATAAACATTTATTCATACCACTAGAAAATAAATCGACTCACACCTTTATTTCGGAGTTGAGTCGAGCTTGCACTTAGACTTCACGAATCCCGTATTTAAGATATCGCGACGTCCATTAATTATTCGATCGATCGCTTAAAATAATTAATCTCTTTAATTCCTAAGTAGTACCACTCAACCTTATTATTGTACTTGAGATAACTCAACTCGCAGGATTAGTACAATAAACCATTTGAGCTCCTTAGGGGACGCCATCATCCTAAACGAGCGGTGACTCGTCTGATAACTAGCGTACATACAAACACGCCACCACCCGAACACGGAGAATATCGGTTATCTCATGTAACCCTCACCCATAACAAGTCAAAGTGATGGTCAGAACTCATACCCACCTAATACCTTACGAGGTTTAGATCAGCGTAAAGTCACCGAGTTCTAGGTTCTTCACGACGGTCGAAGAAGAACTCATCTCATGTGATCCATCAATACGTCGAGAGCGTCCAAGTATAAAAAGCAACCAAGTCAAGTCACTTCTTATCTATACACGGCCTATACCGACAACTCGTCCTCAAGTTGTCTCGAGTGATTCTTTTATATTTCATTGTCGACCAATCATACTGACCGTGATCTACTACACCTTGTGATCTAACTTATATGAGATAAAAGGAAAACATATGCAATCAAGTAAACAATTAAGATAGGAGATTGTATTAGTGGTAAAAAACATTGTATACAAGCTCAACCAAAGCTGCTTCAAGATACAACAACAATCTCCCACTTTACTAAAGCAAACTTTTAGTATACAATGTGTCTCTACTAGCTATTATAAACAACACCATCACTTTGCTTTCTCCCACTTGTACAAAAGTTTCCTTCTAAGTGGGTGCCATCTTCAATCCAAGTCCTCGAACATGTTTTGTAGACCTTTTGCGGCCTCTTCGTGAATGGGCCAGCTAGGTTATCCACATTACCAATCTTTTCAATCACACGCCTCTCCTCTAACGATTTCTCGATACATGGTACTTTCTCTCTATGTGTTTGGTTGCCTGTGGGTCCGTGGTTCCTCGAGTTTGCCATTGCACCGAAGTTATCACAAGATAACTATGATACTCTTGGGCAAACAAGGTAACACATCTAGATCCACTGAGGTAGTTCTCGAACCATACCGCCTCCTTGCGCTCAAGCGACTACATATTCGGCTTCCATGGTAGAGTCCGCAAGCATCGCTGCTTCGCCAGATACGGCTCCTCCTCCCAAGGTAAACACATAGCCCGAGGTAGACTTTTCTCATCACTGGTCGACTTGAAAATCCGAGTGCGATAACCCATAGGTATTAGACTATCGCTGGTAAACTTGCCTATAATCTCGAGTCCTTTCGTGTAGCTTGAGTATATGCTACCGCATCAATGAGCTTGTCTAGGTTATCGATATCTAGCTACTATGCCACCGCAGCGTATATCGGCCTCGTACATAGCATTTCATACATAAGACTTCCCAGCGGCGTAAGGAACTTGTCTATTTCTCTATCTCCTGCGATATAGGTGCGCTCCTTAGATAAAGGAACATCATGCCTAAAAGGTAGCAATCCTTCTGGCTGCATGTTAAAACAAGTAATCACGATCAATGTAAGACTCCGAGATAAGCTCAACATTTTTCTCTGATCTCAGAACCTGATCCCAAGAAGGTACTCGATCTCCTAAATCTTTCATTTGAAACTGATCGGATAACCAACTCTTTACGCCTCGATAGACTTCACGTTGTTCCCAGTAGAAGGATGTCATCTACGTAAGTGCAAGAAATACCACGTCACCGCTGACATCCACGATACACAAACTTTCGCTAGGCAACCGGGTAAATCCATGACTTTACCACCTCGTCAAACGTAATTTCCATGATCGGAAGCTGCTTAAGTCCATAAATGGACTTCTTAGCTCCATACTAGATGCTCTTCACCCTTCACCACATAACCTTCGGGTTCTGCATATAGATGTCTCTACCTTCTTCAAGGTAACCGCTTAGAAAAGCGGTTTTCACATCTATTGCCAAACCTCAAGGTGTAGTGGCTATGGCTAGAAGAATTCGATGGACTTGAGCATTGCCACGCATTAAAAGGTCTCATCGAAATCGATGCCCTCAACTGAGTGTACCTTTTCACCACAAGCCTAGCTTTAAGTCGAAACCTCTCCATCTGAATCATTTTTCTCAGATACCCACTTACTACCTGGCTTACTTGCCATTTGGTAGGGGTGTCTTTCGATACATTCATAGTCATTATGGACTCAATTTTTAAGTACATAGCGTGTGCCATGATCTTGCATCGTGTCTTGTATCATCTCACCGTATGTCCATGGGTCAATTACACTTGCTCGTTTCGACTAAACCAAGATTCACCCATGAACATAAATCTCTCGGGTCGACGAACAACCTCCCACTCGATGAGGCGCTACTAGCCATGGCAACGGTGGGTGCGGTAACCGTGGTTCTCTATCTGCACAACTTGCTGGTAGGTACCACTTACATCGATATCTCCAATGGAACTCGTCCCTTCAATTTCGAAGTATTTGGTGTCGATCCTCCCACTGACACCACATCTCGCACTTTGCCTAATTCGGTGAGAACACGATCATCTTCTAATTCTTAAGTATGATTTCAACTTTGGATTTGTGGTTTTCATATAATCCTCTTACTAAGAATGGGCATTAGTCTAATAACAACCTTCTAATCCTTAGACTATAGAAATAACCATTTCGCTCTCAGATAACCATAAACAGCCTTGCTGATCTAGCCTCCAACTTGTCGCTTTCGTGTTCAAAGACATGTCGGTGTCCCATATCCTTATGTGGTTTATACTAGGCTTGCCCCAAACCACAACTCGAAAGGTCTTATCGACTAACTGGATGGTACTAGATTGAGTAAGTATGCATGTTTCTAAGCATACCTTCGACAATAGGCAATTTTACATAAATCATCATTGATCTAACCATTTCTAAGAGAGTCATATTTTTCGCCCGACACACCATTTTGCTATGGTGTCGGTGTATCGGAGGTAATCCCACACGCACCAAGTAGTCCATGAACTCTCGAGGTATTCGCCACCGCGATCGACATGCAGTGACTGATACCTTACCTGCTCGCTCCTCCCGCCTTAAATTCTTTGAATTCTCAAAGCATTCGACTTGCGGAAGCGGTATATGCATCCGCTACCTGAGTAATCGCCAATGAAAGTGAAAAATACTCTTCCACAGCTTGGGGACATCGGTCCACAGGTCGAATGGACTAGCTCCAACACTTTTCGCTCTATAACCCTTTGCTTGAAGGTCCGGTCGATATTTTCCTTAAAGGATTCGCAGATTGGAGCAATGCGAAATTTCACCCAACGCCCATTTTTAGCCTCTGGATCCTATTTAGATTGATGTGACCTAATCTAAGATGCCAGAAATGTGGTGTCATTTAGAAGAAAACGTAGTAACCCGAAAATCTTTAAGTCTTAATTAGACCCTAATTAAGATAATTAAGGGCTTAAAAGTAGTTATTTCTTAAAGAATTTATAAAGAAGTGCATAATAGAGTATTAAGACATAAATTGATTAAATTCTAATCAAGGAATAGAAATTAGAAGAGGTAGAGAATTTTGAGAAATGAGTTTTATTATGATGAAATGTGAGATATGTGATTATTATTGTGTTTGAATGAAAATGTCATTAAATGAAAATGTCATTAAATGAAAAATGTGTTAAGAAATGCATTAATTATTTTTATATGGGAATTTTCTTATAAAATAAGATGAATTATTGTTCAAGCTATTAAATGGTTTGAATAAATTTATTTTATTATTATTTAGTGATAAAAGAATTATTTTATGATGATTTTGAAATTTAAGGAGTTTAAGCATAATTATTTGAATTTTAAAACATGAAAGAATTTAATTTATGTTTATATGAATTTAATTTCAATCATGGAAATAAATTATTTGGATTTTAATTAATATGAGAAAATATAGTTTTACTTATTAAAGGATATTAATGTATAACATTAGTAATTTTGAAGGTATACTTATAAATTATTGAAATTTGTGTCTAATATTAAGGAAATGAACACAAAATTACATTTAAATACAAATAAACATTCTAGAAATTTACAAATGGCATAAGATCATCTTCAAGCTTATTTCTTCCCTAATTTTCGCACTCACACTCACAAGCACACACTAAATTTTTATTTTCACTTTTAATCCATATTTAAGTGGGGAATTAATAGCAAAACACTTCAAGGAAGATAATTAACTTATTTAAGTTAAATTTTGTGATTTAAATTGATGAATATGATTTTCTACATGTTTAGGGTTTTGAAAATTGTAAGATTTAAATTAAGGTTGATTTTTAAATTTTGTTATGTTTATCGATTTAAGTATGCTTATTATGTATAAATAACATGATCTATGGATTTAATTTTCAATTATTAAAGTTGGTGATTTAAAGTTTTGATTATGAACCCTAATTTTTGTATGTGAAGCATATGTTATGATTTAGTTAAACCGAGTTTAAATATATGTTTAGGAATGAAAATAAACATCATATGATTAAAGAAATAGAAATTTAGAACATGTATATTTAAAACCTAAATTTTCAAAACTAAAGATAATTGGATCTTAAGGATTTTTATTTTATTTGATATATTTGGCATGATATTTAAACTTTAGATATATGATGCATGATATGAAATTATAAGAATTTAATTCATGCATAAACTTTGTTTCCTAATTTTCAAAAATGAAGGGATGGCTAACTTTGATTTCTTGATTTTATTTGATGTATTTGATATGATTTTGAGATCTATAATAAAAATAATGCTTAAGTTGAATTTATGGGAATTATGAACATATATATTAAAGATGAAAATTAAAGTTTAGTGCAGTTATGATTTTATGTGATGAATTTAGTTAAGAATGAAAGTGATCATGGATTAATGATCATTGATGAGGAATAAACATAAATATGAATTGTTGGACATTAAATGGATTTTAGATTGTAAAATTCTTGAAATTTCGATAACATGGTTGAAGGGTATATAAGGTTAATGGTGTGAATAAGTGATATCGAACTTATTTTAAATTCCTAAATGTACATTTGAGCATATGTTGATGATTGGTGGAGTTTGGGAATGAAATTGATCGAGTTTGGTTCGGTATGGCGATTCAAATTATAAACGTTATCACGAAATTTCTAGAAATTGTCTATTAATAAGACGTTTGAAATTCTAATTGATGAACTATTGATATGGGTTAAATGGATAAGGAAGTTTGCTAATAATAATCTTATTTACAAGGAACGAGCAAAGGAAGTCGGAAGTGAAAGATTTAAGAAACAAAGCTTTGAATAAACGCGCGGTAATGGTAATGCTTATTCAATTATGTTTCAACAAAGTTAAATGTTATGCTTTAAATGATTCCTCTGAAATTTTTTCAATCACCACATTATGGATATGTTGAAATGATCGATTTACCACATTGTGGTATGACGCGATCGACCTATCTACGGTGAAAAATATTATATACTTTCTAGGGTTTACGGCCGTGAGCTTGCAAATGTAGGCCGATCATGGTATTGGGAGAGGCCTACTCCATACCGAAACGAGATAGGTATGATCGTGGTTGGCAACCTTGGACCAACTCGGTATGTGATGCGGTATGTTTCAAAATGTGAATGTGTGGTGATATAGTAATGAAATCTTCTTAAGAAGACTTATTCAAGTTATCTTTTCAATTCTTCCTTAAAGCAAATTTAATAGGTTCGAAGTTAATGTTTTAGCGATACCCACTTAGTACTCTTTGGTACCATACCAAAAATGTTTTCTATTTTGATTCGGGTTGAGCATGGAAGAGATACGGGCCTTGGGGTGAGCTGATTGTCTACTTTGTTTTCTTTTGTTTTGAATAGTTGCCAATGTCGTGTCTTCATACACGACATTCACTACTCTTCCATTGTCGACCTTGTTACTTGAAACTATACTTTTGAGAAATTCTTGTAAATATTTGGAAATGTTTACGTAAATATTGTTGAGATTGTGACTTCACTTATTGTTGTTTCTCATTTGGTTATTTCGTAGCGGTTGGCTAATCCATATTTTAAGGGATATGATGCCGCTTGTTGAAAATTTTACTTTAAACCCTATTTCTTTGTCAAAATGTCGCTTAAACCAATAAGGCTTGATTATTTAGTTAATTACCTAATTAGATAGTCGGGTGGAGTGGTATCGAGAGCGGTTGTTCGCTCGGACCGTAAATTTTCTTTCTTTGAGCCAACCTTTTCTTGTAGATCTTGAATTATTGGTAAAGCTCGTGTTCCACCATCTCTTCACCAACCATGTAAAGTAAATTGTTATTTATGTGTAGATGAATGTATATATATTTATATATATATATATATATATATATATATATATATATATATATATATATATATATTGAAAATAGTTATGATTATGGTGAATTTTGTGATGTTGTATGTATGAACATAAATGATATATGATCTTTTGATCGAATGTAAGTTATATTTGATTATAGAATGGCAAGGAAGAAAGTTACCGCCGAAGAAGGTCGATCATAGTCACGGACTAGGCGGTTTGATAGGTTCTTCTCCCTTAGAATGAGAGAGGAGTAGGGCATGCCGTCTTCTTCATCATTATGATGATGTGGAGGTCACTATGAGATTTGGGTGACCGAGCTAGAGGGCTACCCGCTAGTACAACTTTACCTCCTTCGCGGGATGGGCATCGAAGTTGCCTTGACTATATACACCCGATATGGAATGCAATCAGGTAATCTTGATCAATTTGTAAAGCTTATTAAAAAGATAGACGGGTAGGAGATCCCATTTGCACCATACCGCCCTTTTGATCGTTCATTCCATCGTTCACCAAATTTTATCTCGATATTCTAGATCCAAAAATTAAGGAATTGAACCCGAATCTCAAGAGATTGTTGTATCTAATCCTACATATGAGTTCTATTATGATGATGATATCCCTTTTCAATCGAGTCTCGTGGACTTGCATCGATCTATATGATCAACCGTTGCATTGAAAACTTCTTCTCCACCCTTATCTCTCCTTCCGAAATTTCATTAACATTGTCTTCCACCGGTAGGTCGTGAGTTTGAACAAGACCATCCATTGGCACTTCTAGTTTACGACCCTTATCTATTAGAGATGCCTCCCTATCTGATCCATCTCTTCTTTACCGGGAGCCCACTTGCTCGTCACCGACTATTCTCATGCTCACGGGAAGAAGACCCGATGAAAAACCGAAGAGGACCTGAAGAGGATATGGAAGATTAGGGAAATGGGTTTAAATCTAGTTAGATAGTAAAGCAAGGAACTACCAGCCCAAGGACAATGAAACTAATCTATTTTGTAAAAGTCCTCAATGAGACAATTTTGTCAGAATTATGATATGCAATACTTGTTTATTTTGTTGTGATTAAGTGATTTGTTCCTAATTCGTGATAATTGAACTTTATTATAACTTGAATTTCTTCCTTGTTTTGATATTTATCAACTGTTGGAAATAATATTCTTCTTTGTATCAAGATGCCTTCATTTAAGAAACCTGTGTTTGGAAGGAAGAGAAAGTGAAACCACACCACAATTTTCTGCATCCGTACACCCTCTCCACCAAACCGAAAATTTCCGAACTTTTCCTTCACAAACCCACCCAATTTCACCGGGTGGTAGTCCCGAGAGAATGGAGTACGTACGATGAACGGATATTCAAGTTTTGGAATGTAACGATCGTGAATGTTTGTTGTGTATAAATTTTCTCTGAAAGGACCGCGATTGCTGGGAGGCTAAGCGAAAACCCTCACCCCTGAACAATTGGTAAACTTCACTGGGATCGCTCAGGAAGAACGAGCCAAATTCATTCCAGGAGTTATCGAAACAGAAATCCAATTCATGAACCTAAAGCAAGAAGCAAGAGTGTGGCGAGAATATGATCGGAATTTTGCACGTTATCCCGATATGCACCGTATAAAGTGGAAACCACGAAAAGATGGCGAGAGATGTTCCGCTCCACACGACCGAGATTCGAATTATTCGCTCGACCACCTATATCCTATGATGAAACTCTTAATCCGCGCTAGACATGGAAATGGAAATACTGATGAAAAGCGGACGGAATCGAATGTAGGCTACCCAAAGTTCGCTTTATCAAACTTCTCAAATGGAACAAAGGTATAAGGGAAAGATAAATGGGAAACCAAAGGATTTCCAAGCAAGAAGCCTTTCGGAAGGACCTACGTATCGAGACCATTCTACCATCGGTCCGGACATACATTCTTCCTTCAATCGACGAGGCCTCCATGTGTCCTCAATGCAACGCCCATATTTTGGCGTATGGCGAAGTAACACATATGCTGGCGGACAGTTGGCCATTTCGCCTCGCTGTCCGTATAGACTAAATATGTCCGAAAAGGAGAAAGTCAAAGTCCATTAGACAAGTTCAATCAAGAAGGCCCTAACTGGCTATCCGCAATAGCCACGATATCAACTCTCTCGCCACAAGCACAGCCGACGATACGTCAAGATCGCAGATGCACCTCAAGCTCCCCGATTCAACCTCAATATCAAAACCATATGCGATCAAACAAACAACCGAGAAAACCTCGGCAATTGTGATGGCCCGATAAGGTATGCCTATTATAGTTTTATTTGATACGGAGCTTGCTTTCTTTCATTCAGCATGTGTGGATAATCTTGAGCTCCGTAGAACGAGCTGAAGTAGGTTTTAAAGTGGTTACTCCGGGGGTGGGCGTGGTCGATCGATATGTCTAACTTAGAATTGAGTTAGATCACTTAAATTGAAAGTCGAGTCTTTACGCTCTTCTATACATGTGGGATATAGATATTATTTTAGGCATGGATTGGTTAACTAAAAATTTCGCCACAAATCGGTGCGAGCAAGAGAGATAGCGTTTCAAACCCCGGAAAAGAACCCACCTGCTTCTATGGGATAGATGAGAGAAGAAGAGGCTTCCGTAATTTCGCTACAAGCAAAAGTTATTGAGAGGTGAAGAAAATCATGCTTATCTCGTGTATTTGAATGATAAAAGTAAGAAGAAAGAAAAATAGAAGACGTAGGTTGTTAGAGAATATAAAGATGTATTCTAAATATCGCTGTGGTTACCACCAGATCGGCGTTGGATTTCGTCATTGATCTAGAGGTCGGTCACGATTTCAAAAGCGCTTATCGAATGGCTCCAAAAGAACCGCAAGAGTTAAAGATTCAATTACAAGACCTGATTCATTCACCAAGTGCATCACCTGGGAGCACTTGCCTTGTTCACAAAGAAAGCATGGTACACGAGAATGTGTATTGATTATCGGACGAACAAGGTAAAGCTGAAAATAAATATCCACTACCTCGGATAGATGATTTATTTGATCAATTGAGAGGAGCAAGGGTATTTTCAAAATTGATTTAAGGTCGGGTTATCATAGTGAAAATCAAACAGGACATACCCAAGACCGCATTTCAACTAGATATGGACACTACGAGTTGTAGTGATGCCATTCGATTAACCAATGCCCCAACAGTTTTATGGATCTTATGAATCATGTTTTCCATGAATATCTCGATAAGTTTGTATTGGTGTTTATCGATGATATACTAATATATTCTCCAGTGAGCGAGCATGAAACACACTATGATGGTATCGAAAAGTCGAGGACCGAAAAGTTATATGCTAAGTTTAGCAAGTGTGAATTTTGTGAATGAAGTAAATTTCCTGGACATATAGTTCGAGAAGGTATAAAAGTTGACCCCGAAAAGTCAAGCGACAAGAATGGAAACCACCCACACTCCAAATGAACCAAGTTTTTGGGATTGGCGTTACTATAGAAGATTTATCAAGGATTTTCCAAAATTGCTGCACCAATGACACAATGCTTGAAAAGGGAGGAAATTCAAGGATTTAAGAACGCTAAGACGTTTTCAAGAATTGAAAGATAGACTAACCACGCTCCCATATCGACCATACCGATCCGAGAAAGAATACACCATTTATCATGATGCATCTCTAACGGAATTGGATGTGTTCGATGCAAGAAGGAAAGGTCATCGCAGATGCTTGCGGCAATTGAAACCTCATGAACATAACTATCCTACTCATGATTTGGAGCTCGCTTGAGTCCATGCATTGAAAATTTGGAGGCATTATTTATACGGATCAAGATGCAAAATTTTCACGGATCACAAGAGTCTAAGTACTTCTTTGAGCAAAAGATTTAAATATGCGGCAACAAAATGGCTCGAGCTGGTCAAAGATTATGATTGAGATCAAATATCACCCGAAAGGTTAATGTTGTCACGACGCTTTAAGCGTAAAAATAAGGAAAGATTAGGAATTCTTTTAACGTAACATGAAGAATTATCGAGGGAATTCGAAAGAATGAAGCTTGAAGTGGTACCTCCCAAACCACCCAAGACATAGTAACGATTAGTGGTTCTCCGGATTTAAGAGCCCAAATAATTGAAGCACAACGACGAGATACATAACTGAAACATTAGCAGCAAGAATTAGATCGTGGAATCTCCGGTATCATGAAGAGGAGACAATGTGATTATGTTCGCAATCGAATCTGTGCCTAATGACGACAAGTTGAAAGACGAAATTATGAGCGAAGCTCATAATGTTCCGTATGCCGCACATCCCGGAAGCACGAAGACGTATCAAGACCTTAAATAGAAATTGTGTGACAGAATGAAATAAGAAATTGCATCATATGCTCTGAGCGATGTCAGCGTGCCGAAGTGAAAGCATGATCAAAGACCGCACGGAAAGTTACAACTTTAGAAGTGCCGAATGGAAATGGGATCACATTGCGATGGATTTTGTATCGATTACCCAAGTCAAACGAGGAAACACTATCTCGGTAATCATTGATCGGTTAACCAAGAGTGCTCATTTCATTCCAATTCCGAGAATATACGGAGCGGATAAGTTGACACGATTACGCTAAATCGTTACACATGGAGTGCCGTATCAATTACATCTAATCGCGATACCAAATTCACCTCTCGGTTTTGATGACTTTTAAAAGAATTGGTACTGATTAAATTTTAGTACCGCTTTTCATCCCCAAAGAATGGTCAAACCGAGAAACGATTCAAACCTGGAAGATATGACCGAGAGGTCGGATAGAGGGATCGTGGGAGCAAGTTTTGCCCTTGATTGAGTTCTTATAATAACGACTACCGACTACAATTAATATGGCTCATTACGAGGCACTTGATGGCGAAATGTAGATCACCCCTTTATTGGGACTAAATTGGAGAAAGAAAGATTCTCGTCGCAACAGAGAAGAAATGGTCCGATAGTACGACAAATAAAGCAAAGAATGAAAGAAGCCCAGATAGCAAAAATCTTACCGATAATCGGTGTGAATCGAACTTTGAAAAGAGACAAGGTTTTTCAGAAGTTTCTACTAAAGGAGTTCATCGTTTGGCATAAAGGGAAATTTAAACCACGATTTATCGAACCATATGAAATAATCGAAATGATTGGGCCAAGATGATATAGATTAGCATTGCCACCTAACTCGCTAATGTACATGACGCCTTCCATGTGTCTCAACTCGAAATATGTGTACGACCCAAGCACATCCTTCATTATGATGAAAATAGTTCCCACCGATTGAGTTATGAAGAGAACCAATGCATTCGCCGGAAGGAAAAAGTTAAGAAATAAGACTATTCCTTTAGTAAAAGTTTTGTGGAAGCATCATGGTCCGTAAAAGTGACTGGGAGCTAGAAGAACAAATGAAGGAGAAATACCCAATCTATTTTACGAGGTACCAAATTTCGGGACGAAATTTTTTAGGGAGAGAATGTAGTAACCCAAAATCTTTAAGTCTTAATTAGACCAATTAAGGATAATTAGGGCTTAAAAGTAGTTATTTTTAAAGAATTTATAAAGTAGTGTATAATAGAGTATTAGCATAGAAATTGATTAAATTCTAATCGAAGGAATAAAAATTAGAAGAGGTAGAGAATTTTGAGAAATGAGTTTTATTATGATGAAATGTGAGATATGTGATTATTATTGTGTGTTTGAATGAAAATGTCATTAAATGAAAATGTGTTAAGAAATGCATTAATTATTTTTATATGGGATTTTCTTATAAAATAAGATTAATTATTGTTCAAGCTATTAAATGGTTTGAATAAATTTATTTTATTATTATTTAGTGATAAAAGAATTATTCTATGATGATTTTCAAAATTTAAGGAGTTTAAGCATAATTATTTAATTTTAAAACATGAAAGAATTTAATTTATGTTTATATGAATTTAATTTCAATCATGGAAATAAATTATTTGGATTTTAATAATTATGAGAAAATATAGTTTTACTTATTAACATATTAATCTATAACATTAGTGATTTTGAAGGTATACTTATAAATTATTGAAATTTGTGTCTAATATTAAGAAATGAACACAAAATTACATTTAAATACAAATAAACATTCTAGAAATTTACAAATGGCATAAGATCATCTTCAAGCTTATTTCTTCCCTAATTTTGCACTCACACACACAAGCACACACTAAATTTTTATTTTCACTTTTAATCCATATTTAAGTGGGAAATTAATAGAAAACACTTCAAGGAAGGTAATTACCTTGTTTAAGTTAAATTTTGTGATTTAAATTGATGAATATGATGTTCTACATGTTTAGGGTTTTCAAAATTGTAAGATTTAAATTAAGGTTGATTTGTTTAATTTTGTTATGTTTATCGATTTAGTATGCTTATTATGCATAAATAACATGATCTATGGATTTAATTCTTTCAATTATTAAAGTTGGTGAATTAAAGTTTTATTATGAACCCTAATTTTGTATGTGAAGCATATGTTATGATTTAGTTAACGAGTTTAAATATATGTTTAAGAATGAAAATAAACATCATATGATTAACGAAATAGAAATTTAGAACACGATATTTAAAACCTAAATTTTTGAAAATAAAGATAATTGGATCTTAAGGATTTTGATTTTATTTGATATATTTGGCATGATATTTAAACTTTAGGATATATATGATGCATGATATGAAATTATAAAATTTAGTTCATGCATAAACTTTGTTTCACTAATTTTTGAAAATGAAGGATAGCTTGAACTTTGATTTCTTGATTTTATTTGATGTATTTGATATGATTTTTGAGATCTATAATAAAAATAATGCTTAAGTTGAATTTATGGAATTATTGAACATATATATATATATATATATATATAAATGATGAAAAAATTATGAAGATTTTATCTTATAGATGAAGATATTAAAGAGAGAAACATAAATATGAATTGTTGGATATTAAATGGATTTTAGATTGTAAAATTCTTGAAATTGTCGATAACATGGTTGAAGGGTATATAAGGTTAATGGTGTGAATAAGTGATATTGAACTTATTTTAAATTCCTAAATGTACATTTGAGCATATGTTGATGATCGGTGGGTTTGGGAATGAAATTGATTGAGTTTGGTTTGGTATGGCATTCAAATTATAAACGTTACTCGCCGAAATTTCATTAGAAATTGTCTATTAATAAGGCTTGAAATTCTAATTGATGAACTATTGATAAGGGTTAAATGGATAAGGAAGTTTTCTAAATTCAATAATAATCTTATTTTACAAGGAACGAGCAAAGGAAGTCGGAAGTGAAGGCAGAGTATAACCCACTAATCAAAGGACGGATTAGCGAGACCATTACTGAACGGGAATTAAGAAACGTAATGGACATGGAACATCGAATTGTGAAACATATATCGAGACTTTAACGAAAAGGCTCAAAACATAATGTATTGTTCTTGCGGGGAAAACATATGAATTACATATGACGATGTGCACTCAAGATTCTACTTATCGTGACAAAAGATTCGACTACTCAACACCGCTCCATCGCATCACCACACCCGCACATTTAAAACAAACATGCGGTGAGTACAAGAATGCACTCAGGGACTTATGCCAAAACATTTTTCATTGAATTACATCTGTCCCATGATAACACACGAGGTTTTATTTGAAATGCTCGTGCTTACTAAACCTTTCTTTTATTTTCATAAACTTGCGGCGACATATTTTCTTTAGTATGTATGATCTGTATCCTTTCCTTTCTCATATAACATCATCTCACATCACTCCACACCGTAGAAGGTGGCTCCTTCCACGAGACCGAGACCGCCGAGCATTGTCCTTTCGCACTCAGTCACCCTAAGTGTACATGTTAATCTTCTAGGAATTCTTCATCTAGCATAGGATCCGAATTTGATTTTCACCATAGTCTGGCGTCCGAACACATCTTTCATAGTTGGAACCAACACATTTGATATGATCCATACATAAAACATAAACATTTTAGTGCGTAATTAAATATCATTTCTCATAGAAAGCATCGAATTAAGGACTTTCATTCAAGAAAGCATAGTAAATAAAGCATTTGTCATTTCGAGAAAAGAAGCCCACCTGTATATATGCTTCTCAAACGATTTCCTTTCTACCTCGACGCTTCACGTCCTCACCCACTTTACGTAGAAACTACTTTGAGCGTCATCACGCTTCAAGAACATCAAATTCATTAGAACATCGATCCATACATAAAAGTCATTAGACTTTTCTCATCCATGTCACTTGAAATCCGAGTGCGAATAACCCAAAGGCATTAGACTATGCGCATGGTAACCAGCCTATAATCTCGAGTCCTTTCCGGTACTGAGTATATGCTTTCGCGTCAATGAGCTTGTCCGAGGTTAGTGCGATATCAGCTACTATGCTACCGTCGCAGGATATCGGGTCCGTACAAACATTGCATACGTGAGACTTCCTACGGCGGGCGTAAGAACTTGTCTCATTTCTCTATCTCTTTTGGTCATAGGTGATTGCTCCTTAGATAAAGCGCCATGCCCGAAGGTAGCAATCATTTCTGGCGGTCGCATAATAAAGCAGTAATCACGATCAATGTAAGGCCGAGATAAGCTCAACATTTTTCCTGCATCTCGGTAAACCTTGATCCCAAGAATGTAAGATGCATCTCCTAAGTCTTTCATTTGAAACTGATCGAAACCAACTCTTCGCTCGATAACAACTTCACATTGTTGCCAAGTAGAAGGATGTCATCTACGTAAAGTGCAAGAAATACCACGTCATCGCGACATCTAAGCGATACACCACTTTTGCTAGAGCAACCGTTAAATCCATAGGACTTTACCACCTCGTCAAAGCGTAAGTTCTGGATCGTGAAGCTTACTTAAGTCCATAAATGGACTTCTAAGCTTCCATACTAGATGCTCTTCACCCTTCACCACATAACCTTCGGGTGATGCATATAGATGTCTCTACCTTCTTAAGGTAACCGTATAAGCGGTTTCACATCCATTTGCCAAACCTCAAGGTTTAAGTGGCTGCTATGGCCGAGAAGAATTACGATGGACTTGAGCATTGCTACGAGGAAAGGTCTCATCAAATCGATGCCCTCAACTGAGTGTACCCTTCGACACAAGCGGCTTTAAAGCGAAACTTCTCCATCTGAATCTCTCTTCCTCAGTATACCCACTTACTACCTATGGCTTCTGCCAGTCTAGTAGAGTGTCTTTTAGATACATCCATGGTTTATGGACTCAATTTCTAAATCCATAGCGGTATGCCATGATCTTGCATCAATATCTTGTCTCGCCCACTGTATGTCCATGGGTCGATTATCTGCCCTTCGTCACGGACTAAACCAAGATTCACCCGAACATGAATCGCCGGGTTGACGAACAACCCTCCCACTACGATGAGGTGCTACTGGCACAATGGCAATGGTGGGCGAAACTTGTGGTTCTCATCTTGCACAACTTCGGATATGTGCCACTTGTACGGTCGGTAACTCCAGTGGAACTCGACCCACTTTAATTTCTGAAGTATCTCGTGTCGATCCGTCCCACTAGATACGACATCTCGACTTTGCTTAATCGGTGGGGAATCGATCATCTTCTAATTCTTAAGAATGATTTCAACTTTGGATTTATGGTTTTCATATAATCCTCTTCTAAGAATCGGGCATTAGTGCTAATAATGACCTTGATCCTTCGACTATAGAAATAACAACCCTTCGTCCTCTAGGATAGCCAATAAACGCCTTGCATCGATCTAGATTCCAACTGTCGCCTTCTTTCGACTGGATCACATATCCTTATGTGGTTTAAACCAGGCTTGCGCCAAACCACAATTCGAAAGGGGTCTTTTCGATGACTTGGATGGTACTAGATTTAGCAAGTATCGTTGTTTCTAAAGCATACCCCGAGCTGAAATAGGCAACGTGATAATTCATCATCAATCTAACCATTTCTAAAAAGTCATATTTCTTCACTCGACACACCATTTTGTCTTGTGGTGTGCTACGGTGTAATGGTGGAGGTAATCCCACAGCACCAAATAGTCCATAAACTCTTCGAGGTATTCGCCACCACGATCGACCACGTGTCTTGACTACTTTACCAAGCTTCATCTCCACTTCGCCTTAAATTTGAATTTCTCAAAGCATTGTGACTTGCGGTAAGCAGATATATGTATCCGCACTTGAGTAATCGCCGTGAAAGTGACAAAATACTCAGTACTCCACGAGCTTGTGTGGACATAGGTCCCACAGTCGAATGGACTAGCCCAACACTCCTTTGGCTCTATAACCCTTCGCTTTGAAGATCGCGGTCAGTCTTTCCTTCTATACAGGATTTGCGAGTTGGGACCGAATGCGTGAGATTACCACGCCCATTCTTGCGTCTTTGGATCCTATTTAGATTGATGTGACCTAATCTAAGATGCCGAGAAAATGTGGTGTCATCTTGAAGAAAACTTTCTCTTTTAAGGTTTGAAGTAGATGCAACATAATTAAAGGTATTATGTTTGGCGAAATAGTATAAAGCAATTATATAAAGTGCCACCATAGATAACCGTTTTCATATTATAGAAGCACCACTATAAAAATAGCGAATATCCATGAATAAATAGTTTGAAACGAAATAAGGTTCCAAACTCCGGCACATATAAAGCGTCTTTAATACTAAAATTGGTCTATCAAAACATAAAGAAACATCTCCAGCAGCGGCCTCGACTCGCCGATGCCCATGGAGATCGTTATCTCGCCATCATGCTTCCTTGTCCGTAGGAACCCACGCAGGTGTAACAAACATGATCGATGCAGTATCTACTACCCATGAATGAGTAGAACAAGCCGCTAAACATGTTTCACGTTACTAAAGCGATGGCGTACTTGAACTGAGCATAGGGCTGGCCTTCCATGCGGTCTTGCCTGCCCATCTCGCTTGGCTTTTCAAGCCTCCGGTGCGAACATGTTCTTGCTCCACTACTCACGGTTCCTTTGCCTCACCACCTTTGGTGCCCTTTTCTACTTCTATTTTCAACACAAAATTTGGGCCCTAGATGTGCTAGCAAGGGCATGTCTCCTTGCCCATGACTCTTCGCGCCACGAGAGATCATTAATGCCAAGTGTATACCGGTCTTGCTCATGATTGCGTTCTTAAAAATTCTCAAAAGACTTGGGCGTGTGTTGAGGATGATATCGACCTTGGCTTCGCCTCATACCTCTCCCAAATGATCAAGACTATCCATGAGATGAGTCGTGGGAGCATGTTTATGGACGAACTTCCTTCTTCTATCTTACGCCAAGATTTCTCTCGTGTGAAAGCTGGTTGTCGATCAGCCCACTTACTCTCGAGACTTGACCATATTTCGTCGCGTCTACCATCAAGCGATCTTTGCTACAACGCTTTGGACATAGTAGTCATCATATAGCATTTGGTCATATTGTTTGACTTATGCGAAGTCGCGACTCGCTGCTCGTTAGTTGATCGTCGATAAGGGCATCGGGTTTAAGTAGTGAGAACAAACATGTGTTCTTCAGCGATAAGAACATATTCCATGTTTCGTTACCATTCGATAAAATTTGGACGGATAGAGGATTTTGTGCGAGCATATTGATAATCGATGTAAGAGACATATCGAAAGTAATGTAAACACATAAGCATCGATCGCACATAATTAGTAACAATAATATTGTAACCTTTTGATAAAACAATATTAATTGAAACCTCAATCGCCCGGAATTCCACATGCAAGCCAGCGTGTGGGCGTTTACACATGAATCCCTCGACGGACTAAAATATACCTTTTAGTTATTTAATTTCAATCCGTGTCAACTTATCCTTATGACAAATGAAATTAATGATTGGACCTTACTAGACCACATCACTATCACAAGAAGGGACTTCAGCGGAAAGTTGTACTTGAGGTGATGTCTAAGCAATGACCACAATTTTAACGCGAATGAATTCTTAGAATTGGCATACTCTCTAGGACCATACCTTCCAATCAAATTCCTTTGTTATCACATTTTAAATCTATCTCTAGAGAACTTATGAAAATCGCATATCAGACCACGTGTGGCGTTTACATGAAACTCCCACTTCTCATAGGTTAAAATGTTTTATTTAGAAATGTCATCTAACAAACTTATGATAAACAGTAAGCAAGCCAAGCGTGTGGGCGTTTACTCACAGTGCGTATCACTTTGTTTAGAGATCAAAAGTGGAGGTCTTAACATTTTAATTTAAAATTAATATGTCGGATTTCTTGCTAGTCTTTTATTTCAAAGGTTTGTCCATGAAGATCACGTAATCTAGTATGCTTTTCTATAGAACTCAGACATGTAAAACATGCTCAGTGAAATTCTAAAATATGCTTGAAAACGTGATAAACCTAGCATGCTTACTATGCATCCAATCACGAAACCTATAATATGTTTATCTACGTAATTAAACATACATAGCATGCTTCATAATTTAAACATCCACGACATGCTTTAGCGATAAAATAAAATAAATTCGTTCATCGCGCCCATCGTGGATCCTGTACTCCGCCTAATTTATTACATAAATTTGCGAAATGAGATCTTCATAAAATCTAAGCGGCCTCCGTGCACGACGCATGGATTCGAAAACTTGATTTGGACCGAAAAAATAAGCAGGGCGAACGGGATCGGCAAAAGCGGAACCGGAATTCGACAAAACGGGTTCGGGCTAAAAATCGGGTTCTGGTCGAACGCAGGCCGGGTCGCCGCAATGTGGCGGGGCGTGCCATGGCACGACCCGCGCCATCCAACCACTCCGCCGCCCATCCCGCACATACCACCGAGATGCCGAGAGCTTGGCGAGATGTTGTCGGAAGTCGGGGTATCGGACGGCGCCGCAGCGGTCGAGACCTACTGCCGACCGCCCATCCTTTCGAGAGTCGCCGGCGTGGTCGAGTCGACCACGCGACGTCGCGAGACGCTGCGGTGCATCGAGAAACGAGGCGGGAATCGCCGAGAGTCCGAGCATCGCCGAAATTCATGCGTGACTCGCCCAGACCCGCCAAGAAATCCGTGCGCCCTGCTCGGGCCCTCGCTTGAGCACTCGAGCTTTTCACACGAGAATCGCCCGAGGCGCCGTCGCCGCCCGAGGTTTTGCGTGAGAATCGCACGCCTCGCTCGCCCGGTGCTGCCGAAGTCATGTCAAGGCTTGAGTTTTACCGCACGAGATGCCGTGGAGTCTTGAGGTTTCTGTCTGCGATAAGCGCGCGTCTCGCCTCGTCTGCGAATCCGCCGGCGCGCCTTCGGCGTTGAGGCATGCAGACATCGCGCGTGAACCACGCCCTCGGATGTGTTGCCGAGCCGCTCGCCCAACCTCGCCGAAATGAGTTCGCCCGTTGCGGTGCGAGACGAGAACCGCACGAGCCGGACGATCATGCGCTGGATGTTGTGCCACATCATGCCTCACGGTGTGTTGGTTTCGACATCGTAATGGGACTTCGTCGTGCCGTTCTTCGTGCTTTTTATCTTCGTTCTTCTCTTACGCATAAGATTTACAAGAAAAAATCTAATCTAACCACGGTTTTCGTGGTGAAAAAAAAATCAAAAAAAAAAGCGAGCACGATGAGCCTGATTCACAATTAATTAATTGTGCAGCGTTATAATCAAAGCGTGAATTAATCCAGGCAAGATATCTGAACACGGCTCGATGCCAATGTAGGAAATCGATTTTAACCCTCTCGAGGATCTAACTGATGTTTAATTCACTATACATTGATTATATGCCTAGCATGCACCTATATAATTAATTGCAACACGTATGAGTTTTCTGTGTTTACGTGAATCTGTCGGGAAAGAATAGATCAAGACTGGTGCTTTGATCTTCTATCTGTATCCGATTGCCTAAACTCGATGCCGAGTGAGGACAATCTATGGAGAGTGCTATAGAAAATCGCTTTCTTCCTTTTCTCAAAGTTTTCAAAATCTCACTATTTTGGAATAGCAATTCTAAAATATTAGCTAAGGATTCACCTTGATTTTTCTCTACCTTATATTTATAATGCATCTCTAAATCCTATCTAGATAGGATTTATGCATATCTAATAAATATAATCTTATCCTTAAGATAGAGAGGATCAAGTTAGAGTCTAGAGGGACTACTAGGAAGTGGACGATTTTCACTAAGCTCCAGGGCACGGATGGGCCGCCGGATCAAATGCAGAGGAATAAAGATGGGCCTCAAATAAATTAATTATCTTATGTTCGACCCGAACATAAATTAATTCATAAACATTTATTGATGCCCTAGAGAATAAATCTTGACTTACCCTTTATTTCGAAGTTGAGTCGGACTCGCATTTAGACTTAACGAATCCCGTATTTAAGATATCGTGCGTCCATTAATTATTCAGATTCGATTGCTTAAAATAATTAATTACTTTAATTCCTTAAGTAGTACCGCCCCTTATTATTGTACTTGAGATAACTCAACTGCGGGGTTTAGTACAATAAACCTTTGAGCTCATTAAGGGGCGTCATCATCCTAAGCGGATACGGTGACTCGGCACGGTAACTAGCGTGACATGCGCCACCACCCAAGGAGAGTCTTGGGTTAACTCATGTAACTCTCCATATAACAAGTCAAGTGATGGTCGATGCTCGGACTCCTAATACCTTATCAAGGTTTTATTCAGCGTAAAGTCACGAGATCTGGGTTCTTCACGACGGTCGGATAGAAGAACTCATCTCGTGATCCATCAATACGTTAGAGGCGTGCGCATAGACAAGCAACAAGTCAAGTCACTTCTTATCTATACCGCATTATCTGACAACTCGTCCTCAAGTTATCTCATTTGATACTTTTTATATCTCATTAAACTTGACCGGTCATACGGACTTACGTGATCTACAACACCTTTGTATGATCTAACTTATATATGAGATAAGGGACATTCATATGCAATGAAGTAAACAATTCGGATAGGAGATTGTAATAGTGGTAACGAAACATTGTATAAACTCAACCAAAAGCATTTCTGTATACAAATCCAGTCCATTCTTGGAAGCATCAATATAGACCATATATTCTTTGTTTGATCCCAAAACTACTAACCTTGTGCAATAGTTAACTTTTCCTTGAGTTTTTAAAACTTGCCACACTTCATCGGTCGATGTAAATTTGATTCCTTTTTAGAGTAGATATGTCATCGCCGCTATCTTAGATAATCCCTAAATAAACTCGGTAGTAGCCACTAATTCTAAGAAACTCATGATCTCATTTTGGGTTGTTGGCGATTTTCATTCTTACATGGTTTCAACCTTTCTTGGATCTTTTAATTCCTACGAAGACCATGTGTCGAAGGGTCATTACTTTCAAAGCGAAATTCATATTTGCTAAACGGCAAAAGTTGTTCGACTCTTAATATGTAAGATAGTTCTTAAGCGTTCTTTATGCACTTCCCATTCCTCAGTAGATGAGAATATTATCTATATAAACTAAGACAATTTTTCTAAATGCAGGTGGAACACTCGATTTTATGAGGTTCATGAACACGGTGGTGCATTTATTAGTCCGAATGACATAACTATAAACTCATAGTGGCCATATCTTGTTGGAAAGTTGTTTTAGGTACATTTCGGTCGTATCTTGAGTTGATGGTAGCTTGATTTGAGATTGATATTTGAAAAACATACTTGCTCCTTTTAGCGATCGAACAACCATCTATCCTTGGCGTGGGTATTTTTTCTTAAGTGTCGATTCATTCGGTCCTCGATAATCTATGCATATTCTTAATGAACCATCTTTCTTTTTGACAAACAAGGCGGGTGATACACTAGGTGCGATAAAATCTAGATCCAACAACTCTTAAATTTGAATTTTAGTTCTTCTAGTTCCTTTGGAGCCATTCAACGGCACTTTCGACATTGAGGCTGATCCGGTTCTAGATCAATAGTGAATTCTAGTTTTCTATCGAAAATCCTAGTAATTTATTAGGAAAAGCGTTTTGAAATTCTAGACAATTTCCACTCCTCTACCTTTATTTCAACTTTCGACTTCTTTAGATGACAAGGAATACCCAACATCATTTCTTGTTCATCATTCTCCTTACCTATAATGCGGATATAATTGGCACCTTCTCTATGTTGATTGTGGAAACTCATAGCTTCTTTTCGAGAAATGGGCAAATCTTTATTTCCTTGCGAGTTGTGGAATGGTTTTCGACTAACCAATCCCTTCGGATTATATCTACATCCCCATAGGTATTATGTTCAAGTTATTTGCTAGAACCTTGTGATCCTAGGTTCGACTCTAAGTTCGAGCAAACATGTGTGCGATCATAATTCCTCCTATGGGTGAAAAGATTCTCATTTCGATTTGCTTGTTGATTGAGTTCTAGCATATCTACGCATGCTTTTGCGGTGAAAGAATGTGAAGCTCTATATCGAACAAAAGTATTATAGGTATGTTGAGAAGTTTTCTCATCCCGGGCTTTCACGGTTTTGTTCATTCTTTTTGATGCGAGCATAGGCTCACACCTCGATGTCTATATCGTCATGTAAACATCTATCTTATTTATCCTTGTCCTTGCCCGTGGCATCATGTTTCCTTGTCGGGGTTTCACGCCTTGTTCGTCATATCGCTACTCGACATTCATTCTTTATTCCTTTATCAAATGTATTTTGTGGCTGAGTCTACATCGGCCTATCCTGGTATTGTTACCTCGATAGTCTAATCTTCTTTGTAAAGATCGTGATGTATCCGTCACTATCTTCTCGACATTCTATGATTGCTTCGTTTATGTCGGAAGTACCCAAACTTTCACTTTATTTGCAATCCTTTAAGTATGACAAACATACTTTTGCTCTAACCTCATGTACCTTCACTAAGGTTTCAAATACTAAATCGATTCCGCTCAAGCATAATCATAAGGGTTGAGGTATAAAAGCGAGAGCTTGTAGCGGGATGCTATCATTTCTTATATATCCATTGAATTGAGTCTCTTGTACCTCCATATTGTAAACATGTCCAGCGTCTAACGAGGTCATGAGGACAATCAATTATCTTATAGATAAGTTGTAATCTCTGGTTATAACATAATAAGAGGGTTATTTTCAAAAATATTCTATACTTTCCTTTGCTTTTACTCTAGCACTCAATACTAAAGAGTATCTGTTCATAACTTTATTATCATAATGATCACATGGGGTATAACTTCTTGTCATCGATGTCGAAAAGCCATCAAGGGTCATCACGTCTATGTGCATCATGGGGAAAAAATATATCTCGCTTATCGAGAACTTCTACATCATAACTTGATGTCTATTACTTACTAATTAGAAAACTTAGGTGACAAAATAAGTCGACCTACATCGTAGCTTATTAGTTTCAAGTTGAACAAAACTTATCGAACAACTTCTGAGGGTAAGGGTTGAAATTGAAGATAACTTTGAAGGTTTGAACAATCACGTTCTTTGAGCGAATAATTGGGAGATAGGGTCCGAAGACCGAATGGCGACTCGAGATGTCTTTGGTCATATGGGCTGGCGGACCGTCACAAATACTTCTCGGTCACATGAAGGCTTGGTTTCAAAAAGCGCTTTATGAAATTTTACGGTTGTAAACTTTTTGAAAAAGTGAGAAAATCAGTGATATCTCAATTGAAACTAGATCATAGAGTTAAACTCGATGGAATTTGGGTAATGAATAAAATTTGAAATCTCATAAAACTGAATAGGTTATCATAATTTGTAAGGGTTATCAGCGTCTACCATCATCTCAAACTCCACTCATACTCGAAAATCCAATTCTCAATTTGCCTTCAAAATTTCTACCACATCGTGGTCTCATTCTGTGTAAATCACATACTAAACTCAATTGATTCTTTGATCACATTTCTATTTCGTTTCTAACTGAAAAGTGATAGTCAATTTGGAGTTCCGTTTGTGTGAACATCGAAGGAAAGACTATACTCATGTCACTCGTATAGTGACATTCATCATTCAAAATCATCGTTCCATTTTTGCTCTTTGATTTTCTTCTCTTTGTTTCGTTGTTATCGTCTTTCGATTCGAAATTCTCATTTCGATCTCGCTTTGTTCTCATGGTGTTATAATATTCCATAGTTCATCTTCCTATGTTCTTTCGCAAAAGGGATCATGCGTCTTAAGCGATCTACGTTCTTTTGGGATAACATATTCATTATCATAAACAACTTGTAATTGAAAGAATTTAAACATTGATGACATAACTCATTCATAACAATAATTCTCATTGAATTCACAATTAACATTTCACTGACATCACAATGTCAACACTTTCTCATTTCAATGTCATCTCTTTCTCGTATCCTTTGCACATTTCCTCATCTCTCCTTTTCACAACATAAAACATCATTTGCAACATTTCCATAACTTTCACTTCAACCATTTCCCATCTTTCATTTCCTTCAAAACATTATTTCAATCATCATTCACAACTTTCATTCTCAAACATTTTCATAACTTTCATTTCTTTTGAAACATCATTTTCCACTTTCAAACTTTTCATTTTCAAAGCAGAAAATCATTTACCTCATTCGGTTGAGCTTGATGTGATGGAGTGTTGAGCATAGTCGTGACCTCTAACAAGTCTAGTAACTCAATCTAGACTTAACTTTGAAGGAAGTTTTGGGATTCGAGCAATGCTCTAATACCACTTTAACGATCGACTAATCGAAGGATGGATTAGCGAGACCATTACTTGGGCGGAATTAAGAAGCGTAGAGGACATGGAACATCGAATTGTGAGACATATAAGACTTTAACAAAAGGCTCAAAACATAACTTATTGTTCTTGCGGGAAAACATGTGAATTACACATATGACGATGTGCACTCAAGATTCTACTTATCGGTGACAAAAGATTCCATGCTCAATCTTGCTCTATCGCTCACTAGCTCGACTGCACGTTTAAAAGCGAACATGCGGTGAGTACAAGAATCACTCATGGACTTATGCGAAAATTTTTCATGGAATTCTGCCTTCAATGATAACCTAGGTTTTATTTGAAATGCTCGTCTACTAAACATTTTCTTTCATTTTCATAAACTCGTGCGGCGGACATATTTTCTTTGTATGTATGATCCATCATTTTCTTTCTCATATAACATCTCTCACATCACTCTCACGCCGTAGAAGGTGGCCTCGCTCACGGACGGGACCGGTCGAGCATTGTCCTTTCGACACTCGGTCACCCTTAGTGTACCGTTAATCCTTGCTAGGTTCTTCATCTAGCATAGGATCTAATCGATTTTCATCATAGTTGGCGTCCGACACATCTTTCATAGTTGGCGAACCAACACATTTGATAGGATCCATACATAAAACATAAACATTTTGGGCGGTAATTAAATATCATTTCATCATCATTTCTCAGCGAAAGCATAATAAGGACTTTTCATTTCGAAGCATAGTAAATAAAGCATTTGTCATTTCGAAATGAAGCCCTCGATATATATGCTTCTCAAGCGATTTCCTTTACCTCGATGTTCACGTCCGCGTCCCCTCGTAAGAAACTTCTTTAATGCGTCGGTCATATTTTAATAACGTCAAAGTCAACAAGATTTGATAATCTTCTAACATACTTTGTTCTTTTAATCAATTTAGTACGTCTTTTTATCGAATATCCTAATTTATAACTTTTCATATTTCGATGAAAGCGAAACATGCCTCGACTTCTTACGAACCAATTGGTCGAATGTCGAACTCATATTGACATTTCTAGACATAATGATTTCAATTATGAAATCGATTCTTATAAAGAGATATTCTTATATCCCAATAATCGTCTTACGTCTTAGTGTATCTAATCAGCATAAACCATATTTCGACTGGCGTCTGACATAACATTGTTCACGTATCAACATATTCCATATTACACTCTGGTCAAGTCGTTTGACTTTTAAAACCATATATATTGCAGCGTTCATACATATAACTATTAATTTACATATATACACTCAATTTCTTATCGATTTCTAATCACATTAGCATAAGTCTCAATTTTTCACGTTAATCAACAATCGACTCGAAAATACACATAAATATGATCTAATTTAAACATAACACTTTGTTTTCAAACCTTCGTCACTTAGTAAAATGTTTCGACATAACATAGCATATCTTGTTTTAAAAATCACATAAATTAATAGTATGTCTAAAACATATTTTGGGACTAGATATGTGATTATACTTGATAAAATAAATTTAAAACATTAACTTCTCTATTTTGATATTTTCGGTCTTTTTAATATTTTCATAACTTTCCAAAAATTCTTATAAATTCACATAACATACTATATTAAAATATGATCAATAATATGTAATAACATTAGTCATAGAAAAATTGTACATCATAAATCCTCACTAAATGGTTTTCAAAAATTTGAAATATCGACTTTATAATTTCATCAAATTCTAATTAATTCATACAACATATTATTATTATCATACATCATAATATGCCATAATATCCTTCATACTCAAATCATACATCAATATACCATCCTTTGTGATTCTCGAAATTTTCATAAATAATTCCAATATTTTTCCAAAAATTATGATTTAAATCACACATGCTTAAACAATACTAATTATCATTAATCCATGCTCAAAACAACAATAAAATTTCATTTCCATCACATATGATTTTGGAAAATAATAAGAGAATTTAAACATACTTAACTTTGCATTAAATTCATGATATAAGCTTTTAAACATCATACTAACATATTTAATTATCATCTTTAAACTTTCACATAATTTCTCAAATTTCACATAAAATCATATAAGCATGTAACTTAAGATTCCATGGATGGATTTCTAATATTTTACATATATAAACTTGTAACATTTCTAACCTTTTAATAACCGAATCGACAACGTTTTCTAACATAGATTTGAAGGAAAATTGAAGAACTCTCTCTTCTATTTTTTCTAAAACTCACGGTATTCTCAAAGAAATGAGAGAGAAATGTATTCCTTTTATGTTATATCACTCTTATCAAGTAATTAATTAATGAACTATCATTTTCAACCTATCTTTATCAAACTTTAATTGAAAAAAATCTCTTCCCTTTATCCTTCATGATTCAAGCACTTTACAAGTTGCAAAGAGATGATTTTATTTTATTTGATGAAATATATATTATTATACTTTAACAAAATATCTAATTTAAAAGTCAGCAATTTATTCCTTTATTTACTAAAATATACTGCATTCTACCAACAAATACACTTATCCTTAATTAAAATATATCTTATCTTAATTAATTTCTTTTCATCCCTATCACTTTCACATAATAAAGAAAATTCTTCTCAATTTTCTAGCAAGTTTCAACCACTCATGAATAATATACATCCACATTTATTTTATAATTCACTTCATTAAGGATCGTATTATATAGTAGGAATTAAATACATGTCACTTTCGAAGAATAACTATCACTATCTAAAGTTTGAATTTAATTCTTCCTTTCACACTAGGTATTATTTTATTCCTCACAAGATAAGAGATGATATTTTATTTCATATCTTAAAATCAAATTAATATTTCTTTATCAACATATAACCTATCACTATTAAAGAGTTTAAATTTTCTTTCTTTCTTCATTTTTTGTCAACGTTTTTGGCTACTACCTGACAAAAGCCTCCCTTGTTCAAAAATAATAATACACCTTATCTTATACCTTTCTAATATCTCATTATCATAATTTTTACATCATTATCAAAGGATAGAAATTTTATTCATTTCACACTTATAAGTGTGAATATTCGATCACTATGTAATTAATATGGTACATATTTTATTTTCTGCAATAGATAGCTATGTGACATAATATAAGTCTTAGATGATAAATTAAATTATAGTAAAATAATTAGAACAATTCTATGTCACAAACTCGAATTTTCGAACACTATTTCGAAAATATACAATATTCAACTTTTATTCCTTAATTCTCTAGCAATATTTTAATGAGAGTTATATAAAATAATGCTCTTATATCATAAAAATAATCATAGGACTCAAATATTGTAATTCTCAAATCGTTATACTAAGTTTTTGAATCGCTAATAGCGTTGCGTTCGAATCGTCTCGAAGCGTTAATAATCGAATTGTCTCTCGTCCATAATAAAGTCATAATCACTTTATTAATTCTTTGTTAACAAGGAATTTAATTCTAGGCTTCATCAACGAAAATAACGTAAGGCTAACTATCGAAATTTAATCGGCGTTAGAATAATACTTTCGAAGGAATAATATAAACCATATTCCTTAATTCACTAATCATTAGTGAATATGATATAAAATCCTTGTATTATGGATAATGGATAATCGAAATCGAGCCGATAAATTACTATTTCATTATCGAGGCTAAACCACAATTCGATTTAGATTATCGTAATTTAGCTTTAAAACTTCGGATATTACATTATGCCATAAAAAAAAATTAGTCGAAATTTGCATACCTTAGAATAGCATGGGATATCTTTTCGTATAACATTCTCAAGTTCTCACGTGTCTTTTTTTCCATGATATCTCCATGGGACTTTCACTAAAGGTATAGACTTGATTCTTAGCTGTGAACCTTATGATCTAATATAGTCGTAGGTTCTTCCTCATAAATCATATACGGGTTAAGAATAACGTCATCATGATGGATCACGTGTTTTGGATAATAGGCGTACTTTCTTAACTATGATACGTAGAAAATATTGTGTACATTCCGGACTTGGCGGAATGCCATCTATAGCTCTTGGGCTACTCTTTCTAGGATCTCGTAAGGTCTGTAAAGCGTGATCTCAACTTACATTTTACTCCAAACCTTATAATTCCTCTCGATGGATAGATCTTAAAAAACTTTTCTCGCGTGTCTGCGTAAGACTTTTGTCTCTTGAGCCGTTTATCATTTTATGCATTTTGACGAGACAATCTCAATCATTCACTCGAGGTGTTAAGCCAAAACTTTTCTTTCACCTCATCCCAATGAGCGTGTCGGCAGCTTCTTTTCATACAATACCTCATATGGGCCATATCGATCATTTCTTGATGGCTTTTATTGTGGCGAACTCATAAGTGAAAACATGTTCTAACTTGTACCTTAATCGAACACTACCGTCCTTAATATATCCTCAAGTGTTTGTATTGTCCTTTCATTTGTCCATACATGCGTGGGTGGAAAATTGTGCTAAAGTTCAACCTCGTGCCTAACTCTTTTGTAGCTAGTCTAAAATCTAGAAGTAAATTTAGAATCTCTATCCATATGATGATTTTGGTACTCATATAGGCGTATGATTTCCTTATGTACAACGTGAGCTAACTTATCGGATCTATGAGTAATCTAAATTGGCGAAAATATGCACATTTAGTAAGTCGATCCACTACTACCCATATAGCGTGTTACCTCTTTTTACTTTGCATCACTCGACAAATCCATTTCTATGTCGTCCTTTCCATTTGGGTATCTCCGAGGTTGTAACTTTCCATAAGGTTCTTGATGTAATGCTTCCTCTTTAGGTATATGAGGCAGTCGACAAATGAGGCTACGTCTTATTTCATTTCTTCCCACCAAAACTTTCCTCACAAATCTTGAGTACGTCTTAGTCTGTCGGGTGGGCGGTGGTATAAGGAGTATCATGAGCTCCACTCGTGATTTCATTACTAAGTTCATTATTGGTTGGGATCTAACCTTTCGTCGAATAATATCGCATTATCGATATCTCCTAAAATCCTTGATCGTTATGTCCTTATCTTTACATATCATTTCCAATTTTCATCTTTCCTTTTGTTATTCTATCATCAATTTTCTCAAGTTAGATTATTTCTATGAGTGTGGCTACATGTCTCATGATCGTCTCGTTGCTTGATTATTTCTATCTTCATTTTCTTAAACTCTTCAATGAGTTTTTCTTTTCTTATAAAGAGGCATCCTAATTTGGACAAATTTTTACGACTTAGGGCATCAAATACTACATTAGCCTCTTACGTGTGATGATTCATACCTCGTCGTAATCCTTACTAATTCGAGCCATCATACATCTCGTATTCAAGTCTCTTTGCTCGAAGAAGTATTTCAAACTTTGTGATATGTGAAGATCTCACAACTCACCCCATATAGGTGATGTCTCCAAATCTTTAGTGTATGTACTCTTTTACTAGTTCCAGTCGTGAGTTGGGTAATTAAATTCATGTGGTCTAAGTTGTCGTGATGCATATGCTATCGTCTTTCTTCTACATTAACCAAACCCTGGTCCATGTAGGAAATTTGATTTTAACCCTTTCCGAGGATCTATCTTGGATGTTTAATTCCCATACATTGATTATATGCATAGCATGCATCTATATAATTAATTGCAACACGTAGGGTTTTCTCGTGTTTACCTGCGAATCTGTCGGAAGAGTGGATCAAGACTGTGCTTTGATCTTACGATGTATCCGATAACTAAACTCCAATGCGAGTGAGGACAATCTATGGATAGTGCTATAGAAAATCGCTTCTTCCTTTTCCCAAAGTTTTCGAAAATCTCACTATTTTGGAATAGCAATTCTAAAATATTAGCTAAGGATTCACCTTGATTTTCTCTACTTATATTTATAATGCATCCCTAAATCATCTAGATAGGATTTATGCATATCTAATAAATATAATCATATCACTTAAGATAGAGAGGATCAAGTTAGAGTCCCGGATGGACTCTACTAGGAAGTGGACGATTTTCACTAAGCTCTAGGCACGGATGGGCAAGCCAGGGGATCAAATCTAGGAATAAATATGGGCCTCAAATAAATTAATTATCTTATGTTGACCGAGAAAAAATTAATTCATAAACATTTATTCATGTACACTAAGAATAAATCTGACTTACCTTTATTTCGAGTTGAGTCGGGCTCGCATTTAGACTTAACAGGTCCCCATATTTAAGATATCGTCGTCCTTAATTATTTCTGACTGCATTGCTTAAAATAATTAATTACTTTAATTCTTAAGTAATACCACTCACCTTATTATTGTCTTGAGATAACTCACTGCGGGTTTAGTACAATAAACCTTTGACTCCTTAAGGGGCGTCATCCTAAACGGATACGGTGACTCGACATAGGTAACTAGCATGATATCAAGCACGCCACCGACGATCGAGAGTTTGGGTTGACTCATGTAACCCTACCCATAACAAGTCAGTGATGGTCGATACTCATACTCACCTAATACCTTATCGAGGTTTAGATCACGTAAAGTCACCGAGATCTAGGTTCTTCACGACGGTCGACGGAAGAACTCTGTCACGTGATCCTTAATACGTCGAGAGCGTACCCAGACAAGCAACCAAGTCAAGTCACTTCTTTCGATACGCGACTATACCGACAACTCGTCCTCAAGTTGTCTCAGTGTGATACTTTTATATCTCATTGCTTGACCAATCATACGACTTATGTGATCTACAACACCTGTATGATCTAACTTATATATGAGATAAGGGACATACATATGCAATCAAGTAAACAATTCGATAGAAGATTGTAATAGTGGTAACGAGAAACATGTATACATGCTCAACCAAAGCGCTTCAAGTCAACCAACAATCTACCACTTATAATAAAGCAAACTTTTGTATACAATGTGTCTCTACTAGCTATTACAAACAACACCATCACTTTGCTTATATACAAAAGTTTCCTTTCTAAGTGGTGCCATCTTCAATCCAAGTCCTCGAAAATTCTCTTCGTAGACTTTTTGCGTGAGCTCTTCGTGAATGGATCAACTAGGTTATCCAGATCCAATATTTTCTATCGCCGTCTCCTCGTCTAATGATTTCTCGTATGACATGGTACTTTCTCTCTATGTGTTTGGTTGCCTTGTGGGTCCGTGGGTCCTTGAGTTTGCGCGCGAGTTATTCGATAAACTATGATACTCTTGGGCAAACCGGTACCACTCTAGATCCATGAGGTAGTTCTTGAACCATCGCCTCTTTAGCACCTCAAGCGGCTAAATATTCCTTCCATGGTAGAGTCCACAATGCATCGCTTTGCACTCCTGAGATACTGACTCCTCCTCAAGGTAAACACATAGTTTGAGGTAGACTTTTCTCATCACGTCGCTTGGAAATCCGAGTCCGAATAACCCAGAGCATTAGACTATCCGCATGGTAAACTAGCCTATAATCTCGAGTCCTTTTCGGTACTTGAGTATATGCTTACCGCATGTCCAATGAGCTTGTCGAGGTTAGACTATATCATCTACTATGCTACCGTCAGCGATATTGGGTCGTACATAGCATTGCATACATGAGACTTCCTAGCGAGCGTAGGAACTTGTCATTTCTCTATCTCTTTGCGCATAGGTATTGCTCATTGATAAAGCGCCTGAACGAAGGTAGCAATCCTTTCTGATCTGCGTACTAAACGACTAATCACAGATCAATGTAAGAGCCGAGATAAGCTCAACATTTTCTCTGCGATCTCGTAAACCTTGATCCCAAGAATGTCATGCATCTCCTAAGTCTTTCATTTGAAACGATCGGATAACCAACTCTTTACGCTCGATAACAACATCACATTGTTGCCAAGTAGAAGGATGTCATCTACGTAAAGTGCAAGAAATACCACTCATCGCTGACATCTAAACGATACACACAACTTTGCTAGGAACTCCATGGACTTTACCACCTAGTCAAAGCGTAAGTTCGGATCGTGAAGCTTGCTTAAGTCCATAAATGGACTTAGCTTCCATACTAGATGCTCTTCACCCTTCACCACATAACCTGGTTCTGCAATAGATGTCTCTACCTTCTTCAAGGTAACCGCTTAGAAAAGCGGTTTTCACATCCATTTGCAAACCTCAAGGTTTAAGTGGGCTGCTATGGCGAAGAATCGATGGACTTGAGCATTGCCTGAGCTGATCAAGGACTCAAGTGCTTAGTCATATCGATGCCCTCAATGAGTGTACCTTTCGCCAAAGCTGGCTTTAAAAGCCAAACCTCTCCATATAATCTCTCTTTCGTATACCCACTTACTACCTATGGCTTCCTGTCTCTAGTAGAGTGTCTTTTATACATCCATAGTCTATATGGACTCAATTTCTAAGTCCATAGCGATGTGCCATGATCTTGCATCAATGTCTTATATCGCCTCGTGTATGTCCATGGGTCGATTATTCTGCTTGTTTCCGGACTAAATCAAGATTCACCCACGAACATAAATCGCTCGGGTCGACGAACAACCTACCACTACGACGAGGCTGCCTGCGCAAGCGGTGGGTGCGTAACTTGTGGTTCTCATCTGCACAACTTCTGGATAGGTGCCACTTGTAGATCGATATCTCCAGTGGAACTCGACCCACTCAATTTCTGAAGTATCCGTGTCGATCCTCCCACTAGACACGACATCCGCACCTTTGCTTAATCGGTGGCAATACGATCATCTTCTAATTCTAAGAAGATTTCAACTTTGGTTATGGTTTTCATATAATCCTCTTCTAAAATCGGGCATTAGTGCTAATAATGACCTTCGATCCTTCGACTATAGAAATAACCACCTTGCTCCTCTAGGATAGCCAATAAACCGCCTTGCATCGATCTACGATTCCAACTTGCCGCCTTCTTGTTCAAGCACATGTGGCTATCCCTATCCTTATGTGGTTTAAACGGCTTGTGCCCAAACCACAACTCGAAAGGGTCTTTCGACTAACTCGATGGTATTAGATTTAGGAAGTATGCCGTTGTTTCTAAAGCATACCCCGACGAAATAGGCAACGCTTGCATAACTCATCATCGATCTAACCATTTCTAAAAGAGTCATATTTCTTCGCTCGACACACCATTTTGTTGGGTGTGCCGTGTAGTGGTCGGAGGTAATCCCACACGCACCAAATAGTCCATAAACTCATTCGAGGTATTCGCCACCGCGATCGACCAGTGACTGATACTTTACCAAGCTTCGTCTCCACTTCCGTCTTAAATTTTTGAATTTCTCAAAGCATTCGGACTTGCGTAAGCGTATATGTATCCGCTACCATGAAATCGCGCATGAAAGTGACAAAATACTGCATCTCCACGAGCTTGTGTGGACATAGGTCCACACGTCGAATGGACTAGCTCCAACACTTCTTTGGCTCTATAACCCTTCCTTGAAGGGTCGCATATCTTTCCTTCTATACTGAGATTCGCAGAGTGAGGACGAAGTACGTGAGATTACCCAACGCCCATTCTTAGCCGCCTTGGATCCTATTTAGATTGATGTGACCTAATCTAAGATCTAGAGAAATGTGGTGTCATCTTGCGAAAAACTTTATCTTTTAAGGTTTGAAGTAGATGCAACATAATTAAAGGTATTATGTTTGCGAAATAGTATAAATAATTATATAAAGTGCCACCACGAGATAACTTCGTTTTTCATATGATAGAAGCACCACTATCAAAAACAATGAATATCCATTAATAAATAGTTTCAAACCGAAATAAGGTTCCGTGAAACTCCAACACATATAAAAGCCTTTAATACTAAAATTGTTCTATCAAACATAAAGAAACATCTACGAACGGCCTCGACTGCCGCGTGCCCATGGAGATCGTTATCTCGCCATCATCGCTTCCCTTGTCCACGGAACCCCAGAAGGTGTAACAAACATGATCGACCAGTATCTACTACCCATGAATGAGTAGAACAAGTCGCTAAACATGTTTCATTAAAGCAAATCGACCTGAACCTTGAGCATAGGGCATTGGCCTTCCATGCCCCTGCCGCTGCAAGCACTTGCCTCTCCTTGGCTTTATTCAAGCTTCGGTGCACATGTTCTGCTCCACCTCCCATGGTTCCTTTGCCTCTACCTTTGGTACCTTTTCTTCTATTTTTCAAGCAAAAATTTGGGCCTCTAGATGTGCTTGCAAGGCCATGTGCCTTGCCCATGACTCTTCCGCCACGAGATCATTAAACACCGACTAAGTGTATACTCGGTCTTGCTCATGATTGCGTTCGCAAAAATTCTCAAAAGACTTGGCGGTGTGTTGAGGATGATATCGACCTTGGCCCATCATATCTCCTCCCAACTGATCAAGACTATCCATGAGATGAATCATGGGAGACATGTTCATGGACCGAACTTCCTTCTTCCATCTTACGCCAAGATTTCTCTCATTGTGTGAAGCGGTGCTATCGATCCGGCCCAAACTTACTCTGAGACTGACCATATTTCGTCGCTCACCATCGATCTAAATAAGCCTTGGACATAGTAGTCATCATATAGCATTTGGCCATATTGTTTGACTTATGCCAAAGTCGCTTGACTCCTGCTCATTAGTCGATCGCGACGAAGGCATCGGTTTAGAGTAGTGAGAACAAACATGTGTTCTTCAAAGATAAGAACATATTCCATGTTTCGCTTCCACTCGATAAAATTTGGACCGGATAGAGGATTTTGTGCGAGCATATTGATAATCGTGTAGAGACATATCGAAAAGTAATGTAAACACATAAGCATACGATCGCCATAATTAGTAATAATATGTAACCTTTGATAAAATAATATTAATTGAAACCTCCAATCGCCAGAATTCCACTCACAGCCACGCGGTGGGCGTTACATATGAATCCTGACCGACTAAAATATACCTTTTAGTCTTTAATTTCAATCCATTTCAACTTATCCTTATGACAAATGAAATTAATGATTGACCTTACTACAACATCACTATCACAGAAGGGACTTGCGAAAGTTGTACTGAGGTGATGTCTAAGCAATGACCACAATTTTAACAGCAGAAATGAATTCTTAGAATGCATACTCTCGACCATACCGCTCAATCTAAATTCCTTTGTTATCTCATTTTAAATCTATCTCTAGAGAACTTATGAAAAAATCGCATATACACGCGTGTGTATTACACTGAAACTCCCACTTCTCAATAGGTAAAATGTTTTATTTAGAAATCTCATCTAACCTTATGATAAAGCGCAAAGCAAGCCAGCGTGTGGGCTTTACTCACGGTCGATCACTTTTTAGAGATCAAAAGTGGTGGTCTTGACATTTTAATTTAAAAATTAATATGTCGTTTCTCTAGTCTTTTGTTTCAAAAGGTTTGTCCATGAGATCACGTAATCCTGATGCTTTTCTATAGAACTCAACATGTAAAACATGCTCGAGAATTCTAAAATATGCTTGAAAACGTGATAAACCTAGCATGCTTACTATCGCTCCAATCACGAAACATATAATATGTTTATCTCGTAATTAAACATACATAGCATGCTTCGATAATTTAAACATACACATGCTTCAACGATAAAATAAAATAAATTCATTCAGCGGCCCACTCGTGGATCCATGTTCCCGCAATTTATTACATAAATTTGCAATCGATCTTCATAAAAATCTAAAAAGCGGCCTCGCGGCAGCACGGACCGGATTCAGCAAAACGATTTGGCGAAAAAAGGCGTCAAACGGGATCGGGCGATCGGTAAAACGAACCGGTCGACAAAACGGTTGGTAAAAATCAGTTCGGCGAAGCGGCGGTCGGCAATGAATTGGGCGTGCGCTACACGCCATGCGCCGCTCACCACATCACCGCCCATCCTCGCATAACCGCGAGCTACGAGGAGCTCGGCGAGAGCTGTCGAGCTAGGGGTGTCGGACGGCGTCAGCGCGGTGCCGAGACCTGCAGCGCATCCGCCACCCGGAGCGCCATCGGCGTGGTGTCGGAGTGCAATGTCTGCAGGGCGCGCAGTGCGCCGAGCTGGTCGAGCGAATCACCTCCGAGAGTCAGATCGCCAGAAATTACGTGCGTGACTCGCCCAACGCCGAAATTCGCACGCCGCGGACCCTCCACGCGGCCTCGAGGTTTCCCGAGAATCGCACGATGCCGTGGCGCCGAGGTTTCACGTGAATCGCCGCCCGCACCCGGTGTTGCGAGTCGTATCGAGCCGGAGGTTTCCGCACGCAGATCGCCGATGGGCGCGCGAGGTTTCGGCGATAAGCGCGCCTCGCTGCGTGCCGAGATCCGCAGCGCGCGCTCGGCGCCGAGGCATGTCGAGCATCCGCGCGTGAACCAGCGCCCGCGCGCCGGTTGTCGACCGTATCGCCCAACCTCGCCGATGAGTTCGCCCGCTCGCCGTGTCGCCGAAGCCCGAGACCGCATGCGGTGGCGATGGTTCTGCGCCGGATCTCGCCTCGCCTCCGGTGCGTTGGTTTCGACATCGTACGATGGGACTTCATCGTCTCTTCGTGCTTTTTGTCTTCGTCTTCTCTTACGATAGATTTACAAGAAAAATCTAATCTAACCACGGATTTTCTCGTGGTGAAAAAAAATCCGACATAATAAAACGAGCACGATGAACATGTATTCACAATTAATTAATTGCGCACGCTATAATCAAACGTGATTAATCCAACGAGCCAAGATATCTTGAACCCTCGATAACATTGTAGGAAAATCGATTTAACCTCTCCCAGGATCTATCGGATGTATAATTCACCATACATTGATTATATGCCTAGATGCACCTATATAATTCATTGCAACACGTAGTTTTCTCGTGTTTACCTGCGAATCTCTCGAAAAGTGGATCAAGACTGCGTGCTTTGATCTTACGACTCTATCCCATTGCCTAAACTCCAATGCCGAGTGAGGACAATCTATGGAGAGTGCTATAGAAAATCGCATTCTTCCTTTTCTCAAAGTTTTCGAAAATCTCACTATTTTGGAATAGCAATTTCAAAATATTAGCTAAGTTCACCTTGATTTTTCTCTCACCTTATATTTATAATGCTCCAAATCCTATCTAGATTGGATTTATGCATATCAAATAAATATAATCATATCACTTAAGATAGAGAGATCGTTAGAGTCCCGAGAGGAACTCTACTAGGAAGTGGACGATTTTCACTAAGCTCCAGCCGGATGGGCCCCTGGATCAAATGCAGGAATAAAGATGGACCTCAAATAAATTAATTATCTTATGTTCACCAAACATAAATTAATTCATAAATATTTATTCATGTCCTCTAGAATAAATGCGACTTACCCCTTTATTTAAGTTGAGTCGGGCTCGATTTAGACTTAACGATTCCCAGTATATAAGATATCAGACGTCCATTAATTATTTACAATTACATTGCTTAAAATAATTAATTACTTTAATTCCATAGTAGTACCACTCAACCTTATTATTGTACTTGGGATAACTCAACCTGCGGGTTTAGTACAATAAACCTTGAGCTCATGGAGCCATCATCCTAAACGGATCGGTGACTCGACATAGATATCGAAGACCGCCATAACCCAAGATGCGAGAGTTTTGGGTTAACTCAGTAACCTCACCATAACAAGTCAAAGTGATGGTCAAGAATCTCATACTCACCTAATACCTTATCGAGGTTTAGATCAACGAAAGTCACCGAGATCTAGGTTCTTCACGACTAACGAGAAGAAGAACTCATCTCACCGTGATCCATCAATACGTTAGAGATGTACCGCAGACAAGCAACCAAGTCAAGTCACTTCATCTATACCGCCTATACCGACAACTCGTCCTCAAGTTTCTCACCTATGATACTTTTATATCTCATTAACGACCAAATCATACAGACTCGTGATCTACAACACAATCAGTGTATCTAACTTATATATGAGATAAGGGACATTACATATGCAATGAAGTAAACAATTAGATAGGAGATTGTAATAGTGGTAACAGAAACATTGATACAAGCTCAACCAAAATTGCTTCACTGATACAAATCCATATCCATTCTCGGAAGCATCAATATAGACCATATATTCTTTGTTTGATCCCAAAACTACTAGCACGTGCAATAGTTAACTTTTCCTTGTTTTGAAACTTGCCATCATTCATCGATCCATGTAAATTTGATTCCTTTTAGTGAGCTATGTCATCGAGCTATCTTAGAAATCCTAAATAAACTCGATAGTAGCCACTAATTCTAAGAAACTCATGATCTCATTTTGGGTTGTTGCATTTCATTCTTACATGGTTTCAACCTTGTCGATCCATTTTAATTCCTTCAAGACACAATGTGTGAAGGGTATTAATTTTCAAAGCCAAAATTCATATTTGCTAAACCTGCAAAAGTTGTTCGACTTCTAATGTCTCAGAAGATAGTTCTTAGCGTTCTTTATGCACTTCTTCATTCCTCAAGTAGATGAGAATATTATCTATATAAACTAAGACAATTTTTCTAGTATGCGTGGAACACTCGATTTTATGAGGTTCATGAACACGGCGGTGCATTTATTAGTCCAATGAGCATAACTATAAACTCATAGTGACCATATCTTGTTCGGAAGAAGATTTGGTACATTTTCATGTCGTATCTTTAGTTGATGGTAGCTTGATTTGAGATTGATATTTGAAAAACATACTTGCTCCTTTTAACCGATCGAAGAATCATTTATCCTGGCGTGGGTATTTGTTCTTAAGTGTCATTCATTCTCCTCGATAATCTATGCATATTATAATGAACCATCTTTCTTTTTGACAAACAAACAAGTGATACACTAGTGCGATAAAATCTAGATCCAACTCTTAATTTGAATTTTAGTTCTTCCGGTTCCTGGAGCCATTCAACACGGCACTTTCGACATTGGGGCGATCACGGTTCTAGATCGATAGTGAATTCTAGTTTTCTATCAAGGGAAATCTAGTAATTTATTAGGAAAGCGTTTTGAAATTCTAGACAATTTCCACATCCTACCTTTATTTCGACTTTCGACTTCTCTGTTTAGATAGGCGAGGAATACCCATCATTTCTTGTTCATCATTCTCCACCTATAATGCGGATATAATTGGCACCTTCTCCTATGTTGATTCTTGAAACTTGAAGCTTCTTTTAGGAAATGGAAAATCTTCCTTTCCTTGCGGATTGTGGAATGGTTTTCGGCTAATCAATCTCGTTCTAGGATTATATCTACTCCCATGGGTATTATGTTCAATTTTTGCTAGAACATTAAGTGATCCTAGGTTCGACTCTAAGTTCGAGCAAACATGTGTGCTGATCATAATTCCTCATGGGTGAAAAGATTCTCATTTCTGATTTGCTTGTTGATTTGAGTTCTAGCATATCTCGCATGCTTTTGCGTTGAAAGAATGTGAAGCCTTTATGTCGAACAAAAGTATTATAGGTATGTTGAGAGTTTTCTCATACCCGAGCTTTCTGGTTTTGTTCATTGTTTTGATGAGCATAGGCTCACCTACGATGTATATATCTGTCCATTTAAACATCTATCTTATTTATCCTTGTCCTTGCCCCCAGTTCGTATTTCGTCCTTGCTCGGGGTTTCGCTTCATCCTTGTTAATGCATATCGCTGCAAACACATAATTCTTTGTTATTACATTTTAATAAATGAGATATATCAATCAGTCGTATTTGACTTTTTTAAAATCATATATATATTCGACGTTCGTACATATAACTATTAATTTACATATATACACTCAATTTCTTGTCGATTTCTAATCACATTATCATAAGTCTCGATTTTTCACGTTAATCAACAATCATGCTCGAAAATACACATAAATATGATCTAATTTAAACATAACACTTTGTTTTTCAAACCTTACGTCACTTAGTAAAATGTTTCGACATAACATAGCATATCTGTTTTAAAAATCACATAAATTCATAGTATGTCTAAAACATATTTTTGGGACTAGATATGTGATTATACTTGATAAAATAAATTTAAAACATTAACTTCTCTATTTTGATATTTTGGTCCTTGTTCGAATATTTTCATATCTTTCCAAAATTCCTATAAATTCACATAACATACTATATTAACATAGGATCAATAATATGTAATAACATTAGTCATAGAAAAATTGTACATCATAAATCCTCACTTAATGGTTTCGAAAATTTTGAAATATCGACTTTATAATTTCCAAAATTCTAATTAATTAATATAACATATTATTATTATCATACATCGATAATATGCCGTAATATCCTTCATACTCAAATCATACATCAATATACCATCCTTTGTGATTCTCGAAATTTTCATAAATAATTCCAATATTTTTCCAAAATTATGATTTAAATCACACATCTTAAACAATACTAATTATCATTAATTAATGCACAAAACAACAATAAAATTTCATTTCCATCACATATGATTTTCGAAAATAATAAAGAATTTAAACATACTTAACTTTGCATTAAATTCATGATATAAACTTATAAACATCATACTAACATATTTAATTATCATCTTTAAACTTTAACATAATTTCTCAAATTTCACATAAAATCATAAAAGCGTGTAACTTAAGATTCCATGGATGGATTTCTAATATTTTTACATATATAAGAAGCTTGTAACATTTCTAACCTTTTAATCGGAATCGATCGTCGGCGAAAATGTTTTCTAACAAGATTTGAAGGAAAATTGAAGAACACTTTCCTACTATTTTGTATAGACCGACTTCTCGAAGAATGCGATCATATGTATCATCAGGGTATGATAAATGCGTGGATATATATAATTAAACCAATATGATTAACCAATCAATTAGCATAAATGCATAGGGAAAGGAATAAGGCGTATCGATACCACTCAAGTCACGGAAGGCTTGCGAAAGGTTCGAGGTTGAATATAACCCGATCAAGGCGTATTGAGCGAGGCAGTGCGACCTCAAGTTCAATCGATATGAAAGCGATCATAATCAGCGATACCACAAAACATCGAGTTTGGCGGCATAAGCGTGTGAACATACATGTATGCGATGCATGCCCAGGTTAGAAATCCTTTCAATTAAAGCAACAAAACCACTACCACTTTACGCCAGCGCCCATCATCAATCCGCTCAGCACACGTCAAAGCGAGATCGGGGCTAAGTACATAAAAGTACTCGGTGGACTCATTCTTGAAAACATTTTCTTTTACAAAAGTTATTAGCGCCCGCAATAAGCGCGTGAGGATTTTGGTTAAAGACTACGTCATCAAACATTTATCGTTTTCCAAAGTGTCGGCGGACTATTTTATCCGTTGTTCCATATCGATCATTCATTCACGCACTATGGGTGGCCACCTACACATAGTCGCGTGACCCGATCGAGTAGTAGCCTTAACCACAGCAATCACTGCGTGTACACAATCCGAGGTTAGTCTCAGACTAAGTCGGATCCGATCGATACCCTTTTTAGCGTTGGTGGACCAACTCGTTCATGTACCACATGGATATACATTTATTCTCATTCCGTTGGATTAACCAACCTCGAGATAGCCACAACAAAACATAAAACATTTGGCGGTCGATACGGTTCATGCGATAATATTTCATAAAGCTTTGTAAATCATGCTTTGAGATAGATATAGAGTTATTTTTGTTTGAGAGCCCAGCCTCGAATTGTCCTTCTTAGAATACACTAGCGATCCTCTGTTGATTTGGTTTCGTCCAGCTGGACCTTGTCAGCGTAGAGATATAATTTAATCGTCGTTCGTTTGGTTTGATAAGCATCATTAAGATTCGATAACTCGATATCTTTTAAGTGCTTAGAGTTTACGTATTTTAGGATTTTCGTTGTCGTCACTCGTTAACAATCTATATATATCATCTATTAGGTTCGTCTCGCCATGACGATGAATGACACTTGACGTTGCATTCTTATCGATGTTTACCCGTCGTTTAGTATAATTTATGAATCTAAGTCCATAACTAATCTTATCATTTGTTAATGTGTATCAGCGATTTCGAGCTCCAATACCTCATTCTTTACTAATATTTCCTCGTCGTGGTTCTCATCGCGTCCCAGTATTCTATCGGATAAACTCATATCTAGTACCAATCGATAAAGGTTTCTTATAAATCATCATCTTCAACAATTGATCTATAAATTAAAATTGCTTAAATAATATTTTCTCAAGCATCTACTTGACATAATCAACTCATTAATATTTAATTAAATCTCTAATTTAATTAAATAGATCCATAATTAAAGCTTGATTAAATGGATCAATTAAAAAGTCTAATAATATTCGATTAATCAATCAAATTGATTTAATTCATCTTAGATATCCACTATTTAGGATTTATTTCCAATCACACCTTTGTAACAAATTACATAAGGTCCATCTCATTATATAAGTAAATCACTTAAAAGAATAATTCTCAAATTATCCTTTAACATAATTAATTAATTATGTTATTCAATTTCTAAAATTTAGAAATTATTCATTATTATATTACTAATCCATTTAATTATAAGAACTAAATTAGTCGACTAGTAATTACCAATTCAATCCAATGAATTTAAATAACTTAATCTAAATAATTTGTATTTAGTATTATTTAATTAATTATGAATTAATCTCAAATTTTAACTACTAGAATTAAATCTCATTTTAACTAATATAAATTTGTTAAATCCTTAATTTAATCTAATGGATCATAGAAATAAATAATTCAATTCCATTATCAATTA